>CAIGRS010120556.1:0-30544 GCA_903798395.1 Fraxinus floribunda
GATAAATTTGATTATTAAAGTAATTTAGTTAGACATGTTGAATGCGATAAGATTATGTATTCGTTGTCGTGCATTTCTATAAATCGGACCATGTGGCCTTGGTGGTCGTCCATTTTATTAATCTTTTTATACTTTTAATTTTGGAAGATCATGTAATGTTTTCAATCTTTTTTGGCCTCATAATGACAGTTTATGGAAATAATGCATTTTGGAATAATGATTTTTTAAAAAAACGTGTGGATAAAAAAGAAGAAATCTTTTTACGTATAGTATTATTTTATTGAAAAATATATGATTGATAAGATTGAGAAAAAAATAAATTATAATTTTAATAGAGCCAAACAAGACTTATTTTTTTATATTTTAAATATATAATAATGACATTGAAAATAACAAAATATCGTGAAACTTATATTTAGTTTGAACCACGTCATTTTGAAAGAAGTATTTTGGAATAGTAGATTGATGGAAAATGTGTGATTGAAAAAGAATGAAAAGTTATTGATGTGATGAAAATATTATTTTATTGAGAAATGTGTGGTTGAAAACGAATAGAAAAATGAAAATGAAAATTTTAATGCGTACCAAACATAGGCTTAAAGTTAAAACTTTATATACACGAATTGGTCACATCAATAATTTGCATTTAACCTTGTTTGGTAGGGATTAAAATTCGAATTTAAATTTAAATCAAAATCAATTATGAAATTTTGACCATATGTTTCATGATACTTGCAATACATTTCATAAATTTTCATCAAAATTTAATAAAAATCTGATTTTAATCCCCACTAACAAGACTTAATTTTGAATATATCCTCTTTGATCTCTTCTACAATATTTATCACATAAATTAATTATGTAAAATGCTTTATAATCATTGGTTCAATTTACTTTATGAATTGATTATTCTTGCTACGCTCGTTCTAATGAGGCTCCGAGTTGAGGCCATATATGAGGTAGCCGAAGTGATGTAACACTCAATCAAGTTGTTAATTTGTTATGTTGAGGGTGACCATTCATGTTTAGGCAATGTGTTATAGACGGATGCAGAAGTGATCCAATCTAGTTAGCCTTCTAATAAAATAGAACATCACTTCACCTCTCTCAAGAGATCTTTCGTACAAAATCTTTTTAGAATTTATTAATGTGACATCTCTGCGATAGATGTCAACGATCAATTTGTTAGTCTACTTTTCATGTCAGACAAAGGCTATAAGGTGACTACTTGTCAAAGCACTATATGTCCGAACATAGGATTGATTGAATGACATATAGGAGATGACGCTTTGCCTATCAAGATGAGACCACATATTTCTTCATACAACGGTGTTCATTTTTCCCTTTTTAATATAAAAACTCGTACTTAGTTTTATTTGAAGATAGTGTAATTTTACACCCTCAAAGTAAGGTTGCCCCCCTCGTTTGTTATCTTATAAATCCCTAACGCCGTACACTAACATGGCTCACATTCTGGTCATCCAACACTCAAATATCTCTACAAGTTGAATGACTTGATAATCAGAATACACAGGACTGTCTCCCCTACCATCGAAAAATGCCTGTATTTTAAATGATTTGTCCAAGTGTATAGAAGAACATCTACGTGGACATAAGTAAAGTAGGCATACGTTGATTGTCACCCACACAGAATCGAGATTAACAATTCCGATTATTTAAATATTAATTTTGAGACATTCAAGTAATCTTTATTCTATAAATGACGTATAAATTTTTTTAGCAGGAAAGATTAATTAAACACGCATTTTAAAAGGGCGTGCGATAGCTTTACAAAATAGCAATGGTATTCATAATCAGCAACCGTAGTAATCATGCTTACGTGATAACTTGTTATTTGAGGTATTAGCTCGTTAGACAATAGAATTACTTGAAGTTAATATATTAAATAACAAACTGCCACATAAGATAAATATTGCAATCACTCACTATCAATGTCAACATTCTTTACAACTTTCATGAGTCCAAAATAACGGAAATCACTTTACAATGTAATCATTTTTTTTTCGTTTTCAGAAAATGAAATTGCTTATAATCTTTCATGTAGAAAAAAGAATCAATATATGCATTTCACTATATATTTCTTCATATGATATCGCCCATTTTAATCGTTTACACTCGAGCAAATATTTGTATTTGAGTAAAATTAGAATCATGTCTGGAAATTTAAAGAAAAATAGTTTATAATTATAATAATTTATAATAACCATTTAGCATAATCCTGAGAATATCCAACTTTGATAAAAACAAGCAATTGTTTAAAATATTTCTATGAAACCATCTTTTAATAAATGAAATATTCTTCGGTATTCTTTCATAAAAATCATCGTAAATTTATAACCGATGCTGGCCACGCGGGCAACAAATTTTGGGCCGGACCAAACTGGCCTTCTTAATTGGGTTCTGTAAATCCTACGTCTGGATTGATCCATTAGGGTTCTTGAGGTTTATACCCAAAATTTTCAACCATGTTTTATTATTATTGTCATTGTCTTTGCTTAGAATGACTTAAATAATTAGAACAAAGGTAACGTTCCCTTCGTTGTCCATTCATTCGTTTACAAGTTAAAAAAATCATTTTCAAGTAAATATAAGGCTTACAATTAAAAAGTTACAACTTATACCCTAAAACCCATTAGTTAAAAAATATTCATAAGTAAAAAAATCACTTATAAAACAAAAATAACTCGTGTGTAGAATAAATGTTTATTAAGTGAAAAATTACTTCCAGGCAAAAATTCACTTGTAAGTATTAAAATTTAATAGTCACTTATATGTAAATAAGAGGTAACAATTACTCAACAAGTTCAAAATAAATTCTTACAAGTAAAAGCATTGTTATAATTTATTTATTTTTTGATTATGTACACGGTCTTCTAATACAATGGGCATGTTTGGATCAAATTTTATTTCGAGTAAAAGTCAAAACAATCAATATTATGGATCTCACATCTATTCAACCACACATTTCAAAAACTTCTATCACAATCCACTTAAAATCTGATTTTAATCTACACCAAACACCCTCATTATAACACCATAACATTATAATTGAACAATACCCTATAACCCACCTTAACATAGCCTTCAAGAAATAATTCACCGTTACACGAAAATAACGTAAAATGCAATTTCAAAATTTCCCTTCAGAAAAATGCATGAAAAGTCGAATTTTAATATTTGACTAAAGTCACAGCCGCTCAATATATTTGATTAGATAACAACCAGGGAATTAAAAGGCAGATTACATTTGTTTTTCTGGATTTTTTCAAACACATGCATAGTTACAGAAGAATGCACTAGAACAAATTTAGAGACACTTTCGAATTCTAGAATTTGTGCTCAGAAGTTATACAAATTGTGTTCTAGCGCATTCTAGGCAACGACAATGTTTGGAGGCGTGTGGGTGCTGTGACAACGGGCGAGAAACATGAAAATAGAGACTACATTTTTATTTTTTTCTATCTGCATGTACCCTTTTCGTTGAGTTGAAGGGTAACTAGACAATTTCAGCTAGAAAAGAACGTTGAGGATACACGTTCTAAAAATAACAGGTCGAGGACAAAAATGCAGAGACCTCCAAAGAGACGGTCATTGCAATTATAAAAGTTATTTTCTTCAAAGCATAATTCGACTCCGCCAAATATATTCAGGTGTGCCAGAAGCTTTGAACCCATGCAAATACTAAGGTTGAAGAAACTACAACCTAGGTAAGACAGCTTAAAACTTTCTAGTTTAAGGCCATGGGACGCACATAGAATAAAATCTCTCTTTCTTAATGTCCCCCTATCTTTAGCTTTTGATTTAGTTCTGTACAAGTGTTTAGCAGTGAAAAGATACACAAGAAAGAGAAAAGAGAATGCCACGTCACCATCATATTACTTACACCTTAATCAACACACATTAGATCTACCTTCCCTTCACCTTTTCCGCTTCGACTAGTATTCTCCAATTCCACAAATTCATCCGTTTCCATAAATACGAGATCGACTATATAAATCTCTATCAATTTCTAATTCTACTTGTACGTACTTTTTTTTTTTTTTGATAACCGTAAATGTCCAGACTAGCTTACGCGCACCTCGACTAAGATCACGTAACCCTGAAATTTACAGTCGGTACTCATCTCAGTGGCCCTAGGGGGACTCGAACTGAATTCTACTTGTACGTACTAAGATTCACATAAGAAAATTTAACAATATTTTACATTGATTGTCAATTTACCACGACTCTCTTCTTGCGTAAACATAAAATGGAAATATAGGCTGCGTATCACATTTCCTTTTTATGTAACTTTTCACCTATTTAGGCACCTCTTATTGCTTGCAGATTCCAACTACCCAATGCCTCCTCTCTCAAGTTTTCTTTATTCCCTAACACCAGTTTCTATTTTGTTCTCTCTTCAATGCAAGGAAGCTATGATTCTTCGTACTCGTATATAAATTGAATGCAGAAAAGATACTCTTCTTCACAGAGACACCATTCCTACTTCTCCCGTCTAAGAAACTTCATTCATTATATTGAAATTCTGGGCAAAGAAGAAACTTCACAACTTCATTATGGAAGTAGCTAGAGATATGAGAGGGGGAATACATACCTGTTCGATGTTCTTTCTCTTTTGCTTTCTTTGTATTTCAGGTAATTTTTTCACTTCTTAGCTTGTTCAAATGCTTATTTTTATGTTTTCATGTTAACCACAGCATAAAATATGAAGAACAATTTTTATTTTTTTTATTTTGACTTTATCTTCAACAAACCTTCACATGCCTGGATTCATTTTTTCACGTAAAACGTGACAGTAGGCTCCTAATTGACATTATCCCAAGACATTTATATGTTCTAATACTATCTTTAACCACCTAATGATTTTGAAGAAGAACAAAGTGTTCCTAACAGGATTCATAACTATATGCTGGTGCCTACTTTATTTGAAATTCAATTCCAGAGATTGGAAAAGTAGAATCTAAGCAAGCTTGTTGAGTATTTCTTCTTTTTCATAAAATTCAGATCTATAACTCACGGATTTTTGGCTTCAGATACAATCATTGCAGATAAGCCCCCCTCAGAAGCAATCAGAAAAGGCAAAAAAATCACCTACCAAGAAAACCAAATGATCTTTTCAGCTTCAGCATCTACCACCTTGCGAGATACAACTACAGGAAACATCCCCATTGTCAATCCAACAACACCAGGTACAACTCCTATTGTAAATCCAAACACGCCACCTACACCAACCACCACTGGACCAACCATAACTCCAACCACCACTCCACCGACCATAACTCCACCAACCACCACCGGACCAACCATAAATCCACCGACCACAACCGGACCAACCATAACTCCACCGACCACTAATGGACCACCTACAACTACTCCGGCATCATCAGGTGGTGCTTGGTGTATTGCCAGTCCGTCAGCTTCGGAAACTGCTTTACAAGTTGCTATGGATTATGCTTGTGGCTATGGAGGTACAGACTGTTCGGCTATTCAACCAGGTGCAAGTTGCTATGATCCGAACACAGTTCATGACCATGCTTCTTATGCTTTCAATAACTACTATCAGAAAAACCCATCTCCCACCAGCTGTGCTTTCGGGGGAGCAGCACAACTCACCAACACCGATCCAAGTAAGACATTATATTACATTATCTCATCTTGAAAATTCTGTTAATATCCTTGTGCTTATGGATTATGTCCTAGTGCACACAATTGACATGATTAGCACCTAGACTACTCTCCCTCAAAACTCACACACGTTTGCATCATAAAAATTAGAAATAGAAGCATAGGATGAATAATTCAAACTGAATGAAAAGCACTCTTGCACTAGTGGACATCAAAACAGAAATGCTAACTTCTCTTTCTTCTACACAATAATTTGCCCTCCATCTCATCAAACATCCCATAAAAAGTTACATTTATTACCGCTATAATCTTTGAACCTTTTGTCACATTGCTATAGGTCATGGGAATTGCCACTATGCTTCATCCACTACCTCCAGAACACCACCTGCAACTCCGACTATGCCCACAACGCCAACTATGCCCACAACTCCAATGACACCACCCAGGTAAATGTACTAATCAACTTCAGTGTCATAAGTTCATCAATAAAGGCAGTAAACTAATACATTTATATTTGTTATTACAGCACAACTTCACCTTACATGCCTGGTGGAGGAATTGGCTCTGGTACACCAACAGGCTATGATAATGGTTCGGCACCAATAGGCACCCCAAGTTCAGCAAAGACATCATCATACAACATACTGCTGCTCATTACCATGAATTATGTCCTACTGTCAATTGCTACAGAAATTTATTCATAAACAAGATGAACTTATTGTTACCATCTCCTGAATGAGATGGCAATTCCTTGGCTGCCTCCATGTTATGCAAAATTTTGAGGCAGAGAGATACTGATAGAAATAAATCTCAAGGCCTTCACCATAGAGTCATATTTATACACGGCATATAGATCAAGTAGCCAGGGGATAGTGAAGAAGCGCATCATAATGTAGTTGGTTATTTATAGTTATACTTCAGTAGTTAATAAGAGAATGTTTGTTACATGGTACTTGACAACAATGTACAGCTTAGTTACTTATTCTTCGTTAATCCTCTACAGTAGTGTCTAATATGGTGAACCATACACGTGTTTCAGACCAGAATATCTGGTTTTAAGGCTATATTAGGAAGAGACGTGTGAAATATTCAGGAACTAACCAGTTACAAGTTAGCACCCTTCAAATATTAGACATACTTCACCTATTTTAAAATATCAAATTTATGCTGTCTCATTATGACACAATTACATAATTGCTATTTGCACGGCAATCGAAAAATAATGCAGACTGGGAAAGTATGCTATTTATGGACTAGATCTACAAGTATTCTGGTCGTGACTTACATGATCAAGTACATTAATGGTATGTTTATCAAAGATGGTAGGATAAACACGGGATGATATCAAACAAGAAAAAGGTGATATAACCTTATTTAGATTGGAGATAAGACTAGAGGGAACGTGACGAATCAAATTTTAGCGCCGCACATTTATAAAAATTCCAGGTATCGGACTTTGATAGAAATATATAAATCTGAAGTATACGAGAGAACACGAAAAAAATATAAATATAAAAATTATTTCTTGCTACTTCAAATTTAAATTGAGGAGTTTCAAGATTTATATTTCAAAGAAGTGGACAAAAAACATCTCACAACAAGTGTTTTCAGCATACAAATAATTGGACGGAATGGATTGCAAACTATTAAGTTCACCTAACACTTTCATGAGTTACTGAGTATGTGAAGAAATAGGCTTCACGCAGCTAGAATGCTCGTGAGCCAATTTGAAGATTAATTGAAGTTTTCCTGCCAAATGAGATGTGGAATGCGTTTTACTTCTTCCCTTATTTTGATCCGTGGAAGAGAATAAATTATCATCATAGTTCAACAATACAAGTATCAACATTTCCGCATGTTAATAATACAACAGTACAAGTGCGTCCATCCTTTTCACAAAGTTTTTAATATCTAATGTATTCACTACACTCAAACTGATATTCATAAACAAATTACAGCTTCTGAAGGCAGTACCCAAATAGTCAATGCAACATAACCTGTGAGCTGATTGAAGTAATGCATCGTGTTCAAAGCTTTACATATATGTGAACAATAAAATTTGGGGTGAGTAATAGCTGAATAAAATATTGTAATATCATACAAAATCAGAACTTTGATCCAAGAAGACCTAGATGACAACTTTTTTTGCATCTTTAAATGACATTACATAACTCAAAATCGTCCTATCCACTTTTAATATTACAATGTTCAGGAAATCACAAAAGTTAGCTATTTCACTAATATTAGAAAAATGAACAAGAAATTTAACACTACGTACCAAATATCGTTCCTGTTGGCAGCCAAAACACTATGTATCTTCATATAACCTGCAGATAAGGCATTCAAATTGTAAAGGAGTAGAACGATTGTCATGAGCAGAGAACTTCAATGACAATAGCATAACCATCTCTTCTTGAATCTTATATATTACAATTCTAATCCTTTTCATAACCATCGTTCCTTACGCTGAGTATATTTCCTCTGAAGTATAAAAATTCCCTACGCAAAATTCTAACTTTTCCGCTAAACTAACTCTAGATCCACATGGTGTATTCTCCCAAAAGAATGTCCCCAGAATAACAAACTTCATTTTCCACCAGATTAGCTTTGAACCCAGTAGAGTGGATCACAATCTCAACCATCACCATCCTGGAAATTTTGCTTTGAAATACATTGTAAGATATCAATAGCTCACTTGATCAATGACATTACAAAACAGCTATCTGATGACTTAAATAGTCAAATGTACGTCTACAAAATGTACATTGAAGAACCGTAACAATTTCTATTTCACACATAAAAACCAATCCCGTGAACTGAAGTATAAAGAAAAGACGAGACCTTCTTTCATCAGAAGTAGGTGTGAACTGAAACCCTTGCACAAGTAAGTCTTCCTCATTCTACATTCTGGGACACAATACTCCTCTCTCCAAAATAGGAGAGACGTTCTAAACCATCCGAAAAAAAAAAAAAAATCTGAATCACCCTAGGTCAACAGGAGAGATTTCCCAACTCCATTCAATTGCATTTCATGCATTGCTCATTTTCGGCATATCATCTAAATGTTTGCAAGTAATCTACATTCCTACATGCCGCAAGATGCCAAAACATTGATCATTGTATCATACCTATCTTGCAGCAGCCAACTAGAATACACACTAAAAGTTAGTTTCCAATGAATGTGACCGCCTCCATAATTTTCCCCATGCCACAAAAAGGAAAAGGAAAAAAATCTGAAAGTTCACTGCATCTCTAAGAGAATCTTCTACAAAACTAATTTTCCAACTAAAGGTCATATTTACTTCATTTTATCTAAACTCTATGAGTCCACGAGTACAATATGTAAATCAGATGCTATTTTAGCCTAGAATAACATAATTCTTGTGTACATAATGGTTATCAAAATGATAGGAACAACTGATATAGCTGCAGCCTGCATGAATATTGATAACAAGAAGAAAAACCATCATAATTGAAGTTGTAATGAGAGACTAGGTCCTCCAATCGTGTGAAAATAAAAAACTCACTGAAAAGTTATGCATCGGTAAATCTCCATAGAGAAGTACAACTGTAAATGTCATAACTGAAATACAATGGCAAATATATAATTAACATTATGAGAAAGAATAAATGCTATATAAACAAAGGATAGCATTCAGTCTCATTAGCAGAAGAAAGGATGTTTGTATTCATGGAATATTTATTTCAGTGTACAAATGAATGTATCTATATTGCATTTTAATAGGCCTTGTACAGATTTTACTTGAACCTAAAGTTTTTGATTTTTTATGGAGCTGTTTTTAACTTGTTAACATTGATGAAATGAGTGTCGATTTTCTTCCGACGCATGAGTTCTATGTTTTTTCCAAAACCACAAAAGGGTATTTTCTGTCTACTCTTTTGGTAGGGGTGAAGCTGAAAACGACACTGATGGCTATTACACAAAACAATTTCAGTGCATTTTATGCTTGGCAACAAGTATGATACTTTGGCTCAACACAACATACAAGGTGACACAAAAATTTTCTGCACTCAATTATCACAAACTTATACTGACTTGATTCTTCCATTGGTAGTTTATCGGGGTTTATTAACAGAAATGCGGTTTCCAAATCTAAGCTTATAATGGTTACTGATCTAACTATCATCACAAACAGTCGCCATTTCATAGTATATGCAACTTTCTGAATAATGCCCTTTAGAATATTGCCACAGGTCCACAGCTAATATGAATGCTTAATTCCAACCTTGTTTTTTTTACAAGGTATGTTTCTCCAGCCATGAAAGTTCACAAATATTAAACGTATTCTCGTAGTGAAAAGTTGAACATGTGTTGCGTGCTAGGTGGATTGAAATAAACACAAATAAAGTCACAATTTATTTCACAAAAGTCAAAACATACAGGAAACAACTGAGCATCTATGGCTGTACAATGCAAACCGAAAGAACCTCTTGTTCACTACCTTCTGCTAGCCTAAACAACTAACAAGATTCTCAGAAAGACAGGATAACGAAAAGAAACTAGCAATAAAAGCTGACTCAACAAGGTGATGCCATTTTATTGTATAGACAATTATATCAAGGCTCAAGGAGGTATAAATAATGAGCATCTAAAATCAGCGATGGTTTTGCTTAAAATGACGTGAAGACGAAAGGAGCAATTGAAGAAATACTAAGGAGAGACAAGGAGCTCTTATTCCTTGTTACCGAATTTCCTAGCAATTATGGGCCGAACATCATTAGCATCAACCAAAGTCTCCAAGAATGGAAGTAGTGAAATAAGTGCAGTGTCTGCTGGGTCGTCGAACCAACTCTTAATAGGAATGCCATTATTCACCTGCAACCTGAAAACCTGAAACCAAAAAAAGAAATAACTTTCAAAATCAAGGAATTTGGGTTTATGTAGCAGGAAGGAACTATTTTTCTCCACCTACTGTTAATTAAACTAGCTTTTCTACGATGCTCCATACAACTGGAAGCACAGCCCTTGAATCTGATTTAGATGAAGCAAGTAGCACTCAACAAATCTGTTAACTTCTTTGCCAATGGGGGAGATAATAATCCTAAATCTTCATGGCATTCTGCCTGCAGTTTCTCTCCATCCACACCTCCCATTAGCTCAGAAAATAATGCTCCAGCTAATATATAGTAAGAGGTGGACAGGTGGTTTTGTGACAAAATATTTCAAACATACATTTTATGACACACCATAATCACATTTAGCAACCTCTTTTGACAAGAGGGATGAGTTGATTCAATATCCTTCATCTCACGACTAATAGTGTGGATCTACAACACGAAAGATGTAACTCATAAATCGAAGGAAATAAGACAAGTTTTCTACCTGTGGAGAATTATCAATAATGGCAACTTTTGCAAGATCAACACCTAAAACTGTCAAGTCTTTCATGTAATTTCCTTCTGCAAATATGCATGATTCACGATATGCTCGTCTTGAAATAAGCTTTCCGTCTGGATCCAGAATGTCCAAAAGTTGTTTTGCATAGATGCTTTGACTAGCAGTAAACACTACCGTCTCAAACATCTCAGCGACTCTTTCCAAAAACATCCGGAGGTGAGGTCTTTGTTTCACATACACGATATGCTCTTTCATGTTAAAGAAAACGGGAAATGTGAAGTCTGAATTACTACAGAATTCGAGTGTAGAATGCACAAGTGTTTCTGTAGACATAAAAGCAAAGTTATACTGTTAGAACGATGCTCTTAATAGTAGGTCAAATGCCTACTAGTAAATGAAATAAGTTCAAAACACCAATGTAAAGCTTAGATATATGAATAATTCACAAGGAAAAGAAGAAGCTGCAAGATATCATGGGTTTGCTTCATGCTGAGGAGTTGCAGACCTTTTAAGGTCGCTTATCTTAGTTTACGTCCAAACAAAATAAAAACCACCTCATGGAAGCTGGAAAAAAGTTACCTAATTTCTCATTGAATCACCATCATACTATGCCCTTTCCTAGGAGAACTATCTAAAAAGTATATCACATGACTGAATATAATCATGGAATAGTTGAAATAGGACAAAATCACCAACAGATATTTGAGGCACTATGTACTTACCATCCAAGTCGAGAACTAATGTGATCTGTTTAGATTTTTGCTTTTCTTTTAGAATATTGGCATGCGGCAATGTTGATGTTGCGTCCAGCTGGTCAGGGAGATTTCTGATATAAATCTGTGGATCGAACCAATCTGCTTGGTCGGAGTTGGGATAGATATTAATGTCAGTATCTTGGTTGGAGGATTTCAGTTGATGAATTGCCAAATATAAGCTTGAATCATTGGCATCGCTGATGATTTCTCCTGATGCTTTGCCATCATGGTCATATCTAGTTTCCAAAGTATCCTCGAGAAGAGGCAATACCATGTAGTCCTCAGCCAAATCACAAAATATATTTGACTCTTCACACTTGAAATCAGGTAAGAACAGAGAATCTACATTATTATGAAAGGCCAAGTTTCTTTCAATGGGCGATCCAGAAAAAATCATGTCAGAGATGTAGAAATCCGACACATTGCACTCTTGATGCTCAGAAGACCTGCTGCTGCTATCATAACTGTTTTCCACATCCAAGAGTGGCATACAGAGATTGTCACTTCCTACAGAGAAATGAACAGCGCCAGAACAATGGTCAACTCCAAATACTTCAGGTCCTCAAAGATCAAAGAGCATATCAACGTAGTTATGTATTGAATGCTTTTACAGACCATACCAAATGCATAAAAAAGAAACATCAAGAAACTCTTTAAGTTGCGAAAGAAATTATCTCAATCACAGTAGCCATCTTCACGGCCATTCCATATGCACAAAGAATGGAGATATAAAGCAAAGTTTTTGCACACCCGTCATAAGAAGGATAATTATACACCACCTTTAAGTAGATGTAGTACACAGTCCACATTCAAACTTCCCCGAGGGAATGTGTTTTATCAAACAGAAGATTTACTGTCAAGGGTTCAATAAACACTAAAACACCACTTTGCAGTTGACTTACGCCTATAAACTAACCAAATACCAATAAGATATATAGAATTTATACTCATTAGAAACTGCCTATACAGCTATTAGAAATAACAAAGAAAAATGAAATATTCATCAAGTTTTTTGCACTAAGACCGGCTAATCAGTTTGGTGTATAGTAAATACTTCTGGAAATAAGATCATTGTTAAGTAACAAATACTCTTCACTTTTCCTTCACCTCTCTTTTGAAAAGTTTCTCTACTCCCTTGTATTAAGAAAAACAGCAAGGAACATGTTGCAAATCTCCAGATTTTTTTTGATACTAAAGCCATTTCAGGAAATTATAATATTGCATTCACCATTAAGAAAGCATCAAGTCGCAGAGCTTTAGGGTGTACCTTTATCACAATGGAAACTCATTGCCTCCAATATAGGAGAGAAAATAGTCTCTAAGCTTGAGGAGCAAGTGGATGGTGTGGATTCCTATGGTATTGAAACAACAAAGGTAAGCATTTGATTGCATATTTGATGAGTCAAGAAATCCCAGTTGGACAAAGAGTCGACCACGTTTAAAGTTTCAACCCTGTTTATCATCCACTCTACACATCTTTTTTACACTGTTCTATCATTTTTTAATGGGGCAATTCATAAAATCAGCAAATAAAACAATGATAACATCTTTACCATGCATCCATTAGTTGCAAAATCACCGGTAGTTGATTCTTGCTTCAGAAAATGACTGTCTCCACAGTGCACCTCATTATGGTTGGCTTCATCCCCTCTAATATCTTGAGAACATACTTTGTCGCACGAAGAAACTGCGAGAGCAATGAAAAAGTATCGATTGATTCAAAATGTAGAAACTCATAACCAAACACATCTATGAGCTAGAAAAAGGAACTGATGCATGGATCTGAGGATAACTTTAAAAGTAATGAAAAGTAGTTTGCCAATCAACAAATAGAAGATAGAAATTCTCGGTTTACAATTACAATAATTCATCTGCATGTCATTAAGACAAACCTTAAACTCTCTTTACAATTACAATAATTCAATTGCATGTCGTTAAGACAAACCTTAAACACTTCCCTTATTGATGCTATTACGATTGTTCCTAGCTAAACATATTTTGAAAACTCAATCATGCAAAATCATCACCCACATGCTTGTGTGTAGTATGTGTGCGCGTGTTACATTTTTCTTCTATAAATAGTGTGCTATAGGAAATATTAGTTATCTGTTATATTGAACGGTAAGATAAATTCTTTAGAATACGTAGTATTAACCCCATCAAAACCAAAATGAAAAATAAATAAATAAATATATATATATATATATATATATGGGAAATGAGATATTGCCATACTGGAAATACATCGCTTACCATCCTGACCATTATCAACCAGAGTCTCAACTTTTTCTGAATTTTGAGTTATTCTGGCTTGAGATAGAGGACTCTTGGTTATCATGCTTGACTTTCGGCATACGCGGAGGCCATTTCTTTCTCTCAAACACCCTGTGGCTGACTTGGTTTTCATTTTTAGTGATGGCATTTGATCTGTGCTTGTGATATCTATCACAGTATAGCTTCGAGAACATTAGCAGGGAACCTCTTCAAAATATCAGATCAGCCACAGGAGACTACAGTAAAAAAATGGATGAGATAAAACTAGTAAAACAAGAAACAGCAACTAGATGAAGAGACAACCTACAATGAAATCAATAACACAGAATAAAACTGTAATGTAGTTCTTAAAAAACAGATTCAAAGCTAATCACAGTAATAGTTCCAGAAAAATATATTCGAAATCAATAACCATTAGCCAGCATCAAATCGTATTATCTTTTTCAGATTCTTAACTTAATGACAAATAGGAAGAATTACCAAGCGCACAGAAACTTTAAATAGAAAGATAATTAATTGACAAAAAGTTCTCCAAATTTGAAAGAATGACCTAAATGGATTTCATATAAAAATTCTAATTTTCCTCTTCTATCCCCGGAACTTACTACTATAGGTGTGTTTGATTGACTTTATTTACCATGAAAAATCTTATTTTTCCATCATAGTTCCTACTTCCGGGGTGTTTGATTCACATTTTTTCCATTAAAAATATTTTTCAAAAGTTAGTCACATGATCATGATTTCCTTAAAAACAAGGAAAATATTTTCTTTATGGGGGTAACTTTTTATTTTCTAAACAATTCACACTTCCGAACAACTCAACTTTATGAAAAAGTATAACATTTTCTAGGTTGAAAATTAATTAAACAAATCAAACACATTTAATCGACAATTTTCACGCAAATAACTTTTAGACAATTCAATTGCCTAGAACTTATTTTCTTTCTACACAAGTTCCATGTTTGCAATCAAACACACCCTAAGTAATTTCCAGTAGTGGAGCCACAACTAGGGAAAGGGGTTGCAATTGCCCCCTGCGACATTTTTTATTTTTTCTCAATTTATACTGGATTTATATAGCAATTTTTAAATATATACATAATACATATATATTTTGCCCATGCAACATTTTTTCGCCCCCATAAGTGAAAATCTTGGCTCCACCACTAATTTCGTTCAAGAACCACTATGTTTATGCTCATCTTTAGGATATGACATCCATTATTCATGATACTAAAATTAGCCTGGATTTCCTAACGAAGTCTAGAAAACAAACAAATTACGAAAAAAGGGTCCTTCTGCGGTGGATCTCCTATCTTTTGCTCATCTAGTACTTAAATATGTCAATTTTAAATATTTAGATGTGTTAAAAAGAGAAAAAAAATTATCTCATAATTGAAGTAATCCAATTTGTTTTTATTCAGTTTATTAGACCGTCTTATTCAATAATAAGTCTCAACCGACTAGACAAAACGACAACTAAACCCAACAAAAAAGAAGCGAATCACAATTTAGGTGACATCACAAAAGAGCATAGTCTTTCCCAATCATTTGAAAAGACTATGCAAACAGATATTCTCCTGTTCGTATAATTTATTTCTCAATTGGGGTTAAGTTGTCATCTTGACCCAATTTAGTTTTCTCAGCACAACAGAACATCGTCTAAATTTAATCTTTATGCTTAAAATCACTAAATCCTTCCACAAACAATAATCAATCAAGTGGGCATCCAGACAAAAAGCTATTAAAACCTTCCAAAGAAAAGGGAAAATTTAAAAGAACCGAGAAACTTCCCGAGTGCTTCAAAACAAAAAATAAATAAAAAATCCCGAGTAAGAGATCACTGTATATACATACAACATCTAGTATTTGTTGCTTACATGTTGCATCCATGTAAAGGCACTTACATCTTAAAGTTTAACATCTAAAACAATAGGAAAAATATAAAATTAAGGTTCGACTCGAAAGACTTAACTAAAAAAACGCGTAAAATGGAATCCAAACCCAATATTCCCAAATTTCTTCCTTAAAACCCTACATAATTCAAGTAACTCAGACAAGGTCGAAGTCAACTCAATTCAAGCACTTCAATTGCATCGTATAAAAGTTCATAGTTAATTTATAGAACATTAACAATTTTACATTAAAGTTACATAATTTAATTTCAGAGCCCTTAACACATATTAAATAGAAACCCTCGAATTAAAACAACATACCTGAACTCAACCAGTTGCAAAAGAAGATCTTTATCAACTATAATCGTGTTCATATATACATAAATCATATCTACTTTATAGACTCATTCAAATGATTATTATCTGCACAAATAGGTATCTAATTATAAGAACAATTATCCGTTGACGAATATACTAAGAGGATTTGGATGCGAGTTATAGATACATTATGTGTATATCTATACCTGTGGAAAAGAAGTCTCCTCTCTCTCTCTCCAGCGCGCTCTCTCTCTCTCTATAACGCGCTTTTTTCGCTCCAATGCGTGTATTTATAGACAGTTAGGTGGGCAACTCCTCTGGAGTCTGCCCCTTATAATAAAATTTTCTTTAGTGATTGTACATAGGCTTCAATGGGTAAGATAAGTCAATAGACTAAGAGTAAATTTGTCATAAATGTACAATTTATAAAGCGTAGTTCGAGGGGTTTGAAAGTAGATGATCTGAGCCTTTTATTGTTTCAGTTTCCGGAGGACAAATGAACGGCCGAGATTGAGTGTCGTGGGAAGTGGGACCCGCCCAAGTAGACAACATGAAATGTGAACACGTGGTGCTTCGTGGAAAGGGAGGAGTCATATGAAAAATGGCTCCTGGGTGGAGCGTACGTCACACGCTCCTCAAGCTGCTTTCTTTTTCATTACCATAAAATCAATTAAAAAAAGATTAACAGCACAAAATTCCCCTAAAAATGTTTCTATTTGCTATAGCTCATGCCTATTGAAAATCGCAGAAAGTCTCTCCGTATAAAAACTTTTGTGCGAAAAATTCCCTGTCAAATTTTTAGTTAAAAATAGAAAAAAAATACTAAAATAAAAAAAGAATAATTACAATTTTAGTACCCAAATTTTTTCACAAATTAAATCTAAATTTTTTACATGTGTCACATACAATTTCAAATATTTAAAACTTTATTTTTCACCTCACCCCATCCACTTCATCTTCTTTCCCTAAAAAAAAAATATATATATATCTCCTTCAAACACCCAAGATTTTGTGGTATTGCTGAAGCAAGAAAAAACTCAAGCACTACACAGCATAGTCTTCTCTCTCCTCTCCCACCAATCCAATCACACCCAACTCAAACCATTACCTCATCAACTTTAAAATTCATCTTAGACATTTATCTTGTTTTGTACAAAAATGAAAATATCTTGGTATATCAATCAAGAATAATAACTCATCCCTTTTCCTCTTTTTATCTTTATGATCTCCATTTGAAAATTTGCTCATCAAAGACCTAAATGATTATATATCGATGGTTTTATAATTTACTCGATTTAAGACCATCTTGTCTATTTTCTTTCTTTTCTTGTCATTGTCCAATTTTCATACAAATTTGAAACCTAGAATATGAAACTGGTGCGGCGGTCTCAAATCAAAAGATATTATGTTAATTAAGATCACCTTGTATATTATTCCATCAGATATTAGAGATATCTGCGGTTATGGATTCTTTCTCGAAAGTGGAGAATTTGAACTTAGGGAACAACATCGTTAGTACAGGGATCCCAGAATTTTCTTCGACTGGAACATCATCTTCTGGGGGTTCGACTTTAAGCCGATGTGAGAACCAAAAACATTGGGACTCGAACACTTGTGAGCAGTACTTGAAAAATCACATCTCCGCTCTAGCTTGCACGGTACATATATTGAATTAGTCGTGAGATTTAAGATCCAGAACAAAACGCATGATATCATAAAAGATCAAAAAAAAAGAGAAAAAGTTGAATTTACCGAATGTTTTCTTCAAGATCGGAATTGAAGAATCCATAGTATTGGTGAAGAAAATAAAGTGGAGTGTGGTGGGTGGAAAATAAAAATCAAAATATTAGAGATTGTAGGTGGCACGTATTAAAAATTTGAATTTAATTTGTGAAAAAAAAAGTTTGGGTACTGAATTTGCAATTATTCATTTTTAATTTTGGCAATTTTTTCGATTTTTAACGAAAAGTTTGACGGAACTTGACGGTAGGGGAATTTTTCGCACAAAAGTTTTTAAATATGAGGTTTTCTGCGATTTTCAATAGGTATGAGTATATCGCAAATAAAAACGTTTTTAGGGGAGTTTTCTGCTATTAATCCATTAAAAAAATCTAAGCATATGGAAACGTTTTCTATGATTTCCAATGGGTATGGGTATATCACATATGCTTAGATTTTTTTAAGATTTCCAATGGGTATGGGTATGGGTATATCACAAATGCAATAGTTTTTATGGGGGTTTTCTGCTATTAATCCACTAAAAAATTTCTAAACATATGGAATGTCCTGCTGGTACGATCGCGCGACAACAAATGACATCATATTCAATAAATGCCTTTTAATCCAAATTACTTTTTTGTATTGTAATTGAAATTCGAACAGTCATTAGGCCTGTAATATTGCAATTAGAAGAAGATAACTACACCATAATGTGAAAGAGATATGTATAACCCACAAGGTGAAGGATGACGCCACTAGTGTTGGAGAGACAAAAAGAGTCGTGATATCCATCTTTATCCAAAACAGCACCATAGAAATGGAGTTATAGAGCAAAGCAAGTAGCTCAATAGCCACAAATAAATAGCCTTGATGAAAATAAGAAGACGAAGAAAAATCAAAACCACTGTAAAGCTTTCCTTTTCAGAAAGTTACTTGTGAAAAAAGGTTCTTTTCAAGCTTAACCTAACATGAAGCTAGCAATATGAATATGGAGAAAGCTAAAGCTCAGTTCAGTACAGATGCAAGGCTTATGACTGACTTTGAGAATTCCAGCGAGTCTGATACGTATTTTAACTACTCGGACTTAGTTAATTATGCACCACACAGCATGAGTATCGAAGAACAAATGATTGTTTATTTATCAAGTATTCAGAGTTGTGGCCTCGTGCAACCCTTATGCTTGCAATTAAAGACCCCACTTTCGAAATCATTGCTTACGGTGAGAATTTGTTTGATATGTTGGGTTTAAATGATCTTATTGTAGTTGACTCAAAAGAATTGACGGGTTTGATTGGAGTTGATGTAAGAAACATTTTCATCATTTCTTCAAGTTCTTCACCGGTGAAAGTAGCAGCTATTTCTTTATGGAACTCAATATGGGTTCATAAAAGCCATTTTATGCCAATGTGGGAATTGTGATTATTTTGGAGCCTGCTCACTTTGGCGAACATACATTGTTGCATTTTGGTGCATTGCAGCCCCAGAAACTAGTCGTTAAGGCGGTTTCTAGACTGTAGTCTCTCCCTGGGGGAGATATAGGGATTTTATGTGACACTGTGGTAGAAGATGTTCAGATGCTTATTGGGTACGATAGGGTTGTGGTCTACGATTCCACAATAATAATCAAAATGAGCTTGTGTCGAAAATTAGAATGTATGACTTAGAGCCTTATTTGGGGTTGTAATAGCCTGCAACAGATATACCGCAAGGTGCATGATTCTTGTTCAAGCAGAATTGGGTTAGGATGATTTATGACTGCCACTCCAAGCCTATTAAGATAATTCAAAGTGAAGAATTGAAGCAACCTCTTTATTTGGTTAATTCAACTCTTCGAGTACCCCCTGGATGCTATATGAGCACATGGCCTATATGCAGTCTATTGTTTCATTGGTGATGGCCATTCTTGTCAACTACAGTGATTTAATGAAGCTACGAGGATTGGTAGCATGCTACCACACTTCAAAATGCAATGTCGCTTTCTCCCTTTGCTATGTCTGTCAGCTCCTAATGCAGGTATATGGGTTGCAGCTCTATATGGAGCTCAAATTGGCATTACTAGAAGTGGAGAAGAAAATTCTCTGGACACAAACATTATTATGTGATCTACTTCTCCTAAATATTCCACCGGGTATTATGACTCGGTCTCCTAGTATCATTAATCTTGTAAAGTGTGATTATGGTGGAAAATGTTGGTTGCTCAGTGTCACTCCAACTGAGGTATAAGTTAAAGATATTATAGAATGGCTATTAAATACTCATGTGGACTCAACCGGGCTAAGTACGGATGGTCTTACGAATGCTGGCTATCCTAGTGAGAGTTTCCTGGGTGATGCACTTTGTGGAATGACAATGGCTCGATTCACGTGTAGTAGTTTGCTTAGTCGTTCCTTGTTCAATTTTTAATTTTGGTTCAGGTCCCGCACAACAAAGGAAATCAGATGGAGAGGGGAGAAGCATTGCCAAGAAGGTAAAGATGATGGAAGCAAAATGCACCCCATATCTTCGTTCAAGACCGTTCTCGAAGTAGTCAAAAGAAGAAGTTTGCCATGGAAGGTTTCAGAGATTAATGATATTCAATCTTTGTAAGTCATAATTAGACTTTCTTTTCAGGAGTCTGAAGACTCTGGTGCTAAACTTGTTATGCATTTTCAACTGAATGATTATGATAGGCCAAAGCTGGATGAACTTAGTTATGTGGCAGCTGAAATGGTGCGATTGATAGAGACTGCTAGTGCTCCAATATTTAGGGTGAATTTATTTGGTTTCATCAATGAATTGAATGCTAAAATGATTGAATTAACAGGATTACAAGCTACCGACGCTATAGGGAAATCTCTAGTTAATGACACCGTTCATGAAGATTCATGTAGAGTTGTCGAAAGTGTTTTGTACAAAGCTAGGGAAGGTAAATTCATATGACACAATAAAATCTGCTTCTGTGTATACTAAGGGTAATCTTTGTTATGTTTTCAAATTTTCACTTGCTTAGACATTTAATCATATTAGAATAAATAAATATATAATAGATAGACATAACAAAATTACGAGAAAGATTTGGATAACTATAGTAAATTATGTCCCTTTGTTAGAATTTATCTACCAATTTAACATCGTTCAGAATCCATGGTACAAAGAAAATTACACCTCGATTTCTAGGAGTGGGAGTATAGGTTGTTAAACACTTGGCGGCGTTGTATGGGTAGGACCAGAATATTCCCTTGTATGTAATTGTTTGTATTGTATTGATGTGTATATAAGGTGAATTAAAGGAAATGTTCATCAAGCTAAAAAAATTTAGCAAACAATTCTAATTTTCAACTTTGTATTAGAGCCACATGGCTAACACCAATACAAGCAACAGTCTTCTCCAATTAAGTCGAGCACTACGTCGTCTACTAAAACTGCTGTGAATCAGATTTCATCATTTGGGATGAACCTTAATCAAACTCAATCGGTGAGACTGTACAATAATAACTTCCTACAATGGAAAAACATGACTATGCCCATAATCAAAGGGCATAACCTAGAACACTACCTAATGGGGACAAAACAGTGTCCACCAGAATGCCTAGGTATGCAAACCACCACTGGTAGAGGAGAAGCCATAGATATAACTCAGAATCCTGAGTATAACAGATGGATTTCAACCGACAACCTGTTAATGAGAATGTTGTATTCATCCATGACTCCAGAAATAACAATGAAGGTCATGGGGTGCACTAGTTCAAGCAGGATATGGAGTGTAATGGAAGAAAGCTATGGTATATTGAATAAATCAAGGGTCATATTTCTTACTAGAGAATTGCAGAGGACCAAGAAATGCTCCATGACCATGGACCAATATTTTACTCCTATCAAGCAGCTCTGCAAATAGTTGGAAAGGCTGTTGATCATAGTAATATTGTAACTCGATTTAGTCAAGACTCGATGAAGAATATACTCCCATTGTGGTGCAGATCAATAACAGGGACAACATATCTTGGTATAAACTATCTTATGTTCTAATGACATTTGACAACGGACTTGAATATCTAAATCAAGTCTTGAACAACTTAGTATTAGTGAATATTGGTCAGTCAAGTGTATAGCTAGCACAAAGAACTGGTTTAGGTGGTGGCAGAATCTTTAGTGAGGCTAAGACTGGGAGGTAATTGAATTCCAGAGAAAGAACAAGAGGTAGAGGTAGAACAAGCAGGGTAAATGAAAATCGATGACCTTGTCAAATTCGTGGACTTAACAACCACTCAACCAGCTGATGCTTTAACAAATATGAAGATAGATATATGGGTAGCAGACCTAGCAATCAAAATCATTAGAATAGTATCTCATCTCTCACTATCTGTGTGGCCTCACCAAAAACTCTTGAAGATCCAACTTGGTTTGCAGATATTGGTGCAAATAATCATGTAACAGCTGATAAAGGTAGTCTGACTATTTTTAAGAAATATGAAGGTAAGGAGAAATTAATCGTTGGTGATGGAAACTCTTTGCATATTGCGTATATTGGAAAAGGAAATGTTCCTACATTAAATGGTAAGCCTCTTGCACTGAATAAACTGCTACATGTACCTACAATTAAGAAAAAAATAATTAGTATTTCTCAACTTACAAAAGATAATAGTGTATTTATGGAGTTTTACCTTGATTGTTGTGTTGTTAAGAACCTACAAACGAAGAAGACTTTGCTGCAATGGATACTTAAAGATTGGATATATCGGCCAAGGTTGCCAAGTTCCAAGTCTAAACTCACAACCAAAGAGTTAAACCACCAAAATAAATCCAACTGTGTAACCTTCCCAGTGAGTCCCAGTAGTTATGAGTTAACCAAATATGTCAAGTTGTTAGAGTCAGAGCTAGATGTTTGGTATAGAAGACTAGGCCATCCTTCAAACCATGTGTTGAGTCAAGTTCTAAAGTCTTGTAATAAATTCACCAAAGCTAATGAAAATCCAGTTTTCTGTAAATCATGCCAGTTTGGCAAATCTCATGTACTACCTTTTAACATATCTTCATCACATGCATCAAGTCCATTAGACTTTGTACGTACAAATGTCTAGGGATCATTACCAAAAAATTCCACCTCAGGGTTTAGGTACTATATCATATTTATTGATGATCATAGCAGATTCACTTGGATGTACCCTATGAGACACAATTCTAAAGCACTAAATACCTTCATTCAGTTAAAAAAATTAGTAGAAAACAAGTTCAAAAGGAAGATTAAAACGCTACAATCAGACCGGGGAGGAGAGTTCGAAAATTTTGACAAATTGCCTTAGAATTAGGGATTGAACTTAGGCATTCTTGTCCATATACCTCTGTACAAAACAATTGGGTATAAAGAAAGCACATACACATTATTGAGACTGGGCTAACACTTTTGGCTTAAGCATAAATGCCTTTACACTATTGGTGGGAATCCTTTAAAGCAGCAACATATCTGATAAATAACATGTCTACTCCTACACTTCAACATAAATGACCCTTTCAAGTATTGAATGGAAAAGATTTTGACTACAAAATGCTAAAAACGTTTGTTTACGCTTGTTACCCCTGTCTTAGACCTTACAAAAGGCACAAATTCAATTCTCATTCTCAAATGTGATTTATATAAAGGATAAAGGTGCCTAAATTTACATAACCAGGCATGTGGTGTTTAGTGAGCTAGAATTTCCATTCAAGAATGGTTTCCTAAACAAACATGTTCAGCCACAAACTTTTGAGACTGACACAAGTTTTCTTCCTTTTGATGCTGAGTCCAATCACAAAAATAATGCCCCAAAGTACAGCTGATATAGGTCATCCAGGTGCATCACCTGTTGTAGGCTTCTCCAACGAAAAATTAGAACTTTAAGTTGAGAATGAGGTAAATGAAGAAAACTATAGCGATGAGATGAATCGAGAATAACCAGTTGACCATGAGGTGGTTGGTATCCAATAAGATGGATGTGGTATTATAGATACTGGTAATGCTGTAAACATTCAGGATCAAAACGTAGCACAAAATGGTGGACATCATATGGTTACTAGAGGCAAGGTTGAAATTTTCAAACTAAAAGTTTACACAAATCAAGTACTAGACAAATCAGTAGATACTGAACCACATACTGCTGATGATGCATTGTTGAGTAGCAATTGGAAGAAGGCTATGCAAGAAGAATATAACACCTTGATGAGAAATAAAACATGGACACTAATACCTCTAAAGTTTGGAATGAAGATAATTGGAAACAAATGAGTACATAGACTAGAGTACGATGCAAACGGCAAAGTGCAGAGGTAGAGATGTTAAGATGGGCGGGCCGCCTAGGCCCACCCGGAGGCGAACTGGCCCATGAATCGAGTGGGCCGAATCACGGGCCAACCGGACCTGGAACCGGTCTGGTCCGGTTCAGAGTAGCCGATTTTTTTTAGAAAAAAATAATAATAAAAAACAAAAAAAATTAAAAAGCCTGCACCAGCAGGCAAGAAATTATATTTTGGCAGTTACCTTTATGTTCGCAGCTTTTCACTGTATCCTTTGCTTCTATTTGAACCCTGCCACTTATAAGTTCACTTTGTATGGCTTGCAGTGTTTACAATGACGTTAACCAACCAAGCAAGTTGGCAGTTAAAGTTGGCTTCCACTGTTTTAAGTATAAAATTGAGCCAAAATGGGAAGATCCTGTTTGTGCCAATGGGGAAAAGTGGACTGTGTCTTTTCCTAGGGGTAAATCTCATACATGTTATCTCTACACGGTATAGTTCAACTGCATTTTTTTCACCATATTGATCTCTTATATTATGCTCCCACTAATTCCCCATATTGATTTCATATTAGCTGCTGGCAATGATTGGAGAACAATTTGATTATGGAGATGAAATCTGTGGAGCAGTTGTGAATATCAAAAGGCTGGAAAAAATTGCTTTGTGGACCAAGAATGCTGCCAATAAAGCTGCTTAGGTAATTAGTTTTGAACGAATAATTCAATCTGATCTTATTGGATTTTTTGACATATAGTTGACGATTTGCGTTTCTTTAAATCTTATGTGAGACTTGTCTCTCTGGAGATTAATGGTTTTTTTTCTTGTGATCTTACTTAATGAAACTTTGTACGTGACGTTGGATATTGTGAAGAGTAGAGGATGATGACCACCCCCTAAACTTTTAACAACCTTTCTGAATTCTTCTTCTACAAATGACTGACTAAAAATTGATTTTTCACTGTCTCAATTCGGGAACATGCTGATTTTCTTGCACCCAATTGATATATTATCATTGTTTTTTTAGATTGTCAAGACTCATGCTTATGAGGGAGTAAGGCATTGTGTAGAAGGGTCTCACTACTTTTACTGAATGACACGAAGAGCATGTTTAGTGTGTAGTACTAGGTATGATTGCGCAGTGTGATAAACAATATTTTAGCTTATTTGTCTTCCTTAATATTGTCAAGTACTATCTAGTCCTCTCACTATCGAACATTCCATTAATGTACTTTTACTAGAAAAAGCATTTCTGGGAGGATCACTTAAACTATGTTGACTTTCTGCTTAGAAAATATTGGAACCGGCACCCTTGATGACTTTTAGTTGGATGTTTAGTTTTATTTGGATGGTCCATTTGCTTGTTTGTAAAACCAATACCTGCTTTTGTGAAACGATTGTTCTAAGTTTTTGAATCTATTCTTCAGACCTGACGTTGGATGTTGTGTAGAGACATCTACTAGATCTTGAAACTGAATGGATTACTGACAAAAACAATTAGTGAAGGCATTGATTTACTTTTATTTTTTTGGTTATCTCTTTAAAACTTTTGCTTTCTTGTGCCTCTATCTACTTCGTCTTGTGAAGTTTTTTTCCTTGCAGGAAAGCATTGGAAGGCAATGGAAGGAGTTTCTAGATTATAATGGCACAATTGAGTTCATGTCTCATGTAAGTTCTCTCTCTCTCTCTCTTCACATGGACCCGGATTTTTTTTCCCATTCATGCTTGCATGACAGATATTTGATTAGATTATAAGCTGATCACATTTTGGTTAGAAGCGCATTTGAAATTTTTGTCATGAAAATTGCATTGATTTACAACATTGCAAATTTTCTTCAAGTGCATGTTTGGCAAAGCTTATAATTGCTTCTAAGTTAGTCAAACCCTATTTTTATCCACGCGTTTCGTAGGACCCACGACTTTTATGTACTTACTGTCTTTTTTTATAGGATTTACAACTTATAATCTAAAAGCCTGCTCTGGAAGTATCTATTGATGGTTTAAATTATAAATAAATAGAAATTAGTGGTGGATAAGCAGACTGTACTTGTGTGTTGTTCGAAATATGTGAATAAAAGTAGCTTGAGTGTTTATAAGCAATTTATAAACATGAGCCAAACATAGGCTAATAAAAGTTTCGCCAAACATACTTAGTCAATCTTAATGAAAACTTTGATTATAAGTTAGTTTGACAGCTTAACTTACTGTACAAATTTGCTAAAATTGCTTGGGCTACCCCTTCCAACAGCCCCCTTCACTTGCTCTCTCTTTTCCACCACCATCCCGAGCCTGTCCTCCATCTTTCTCTACGGTCAAAATAATTGCATTTTTCCACATACAAAGGAGGAAAAGTAAGAAGAAATGAGAGGCGAAGGAAAAGAAAAGTAGAAAAAGAAATGGAAAAAGGACAAAACAGTATTCTGTGGACATTCCTTTTAGCTATCATCATGTGCTTACAGAGAAAATGATTGTAAAGCTGAGACATAGTAAGTGTGTTTACATTAAGTTATTGAATATATATAATAATATTTTAAATGAAATTGAATGAACGTTAGCATGCACGACATTCTTTTGCTGCCATAGTGGAGTATGGAATTTTGTATCTCATATGTATAAAGAAAATCAAATATGAATTATTCTCCAGTATTAGAAATGATATTTATACATAACACGGAATGTAATTATGCATTTATCTAATATTAATCTATTGTACTTCTCAGTATTTTATACAGTCTCAAGGAAGTGGAATGATGATTTGGTAATTAGGCATTATTTATACCTTATAAACACGTCTTCACCAGACCTCATGAGATGTAACTGTTTATCACCATATTTTATACAAATATGAACTATTTTTTTTTCAGAAAGTTCTGATTGCATGTAAGCGTTAAAATGTGTACATCACTGCCTATTTAATAAGCTTTTCTTTGAGCTAATCTAAACACCGGCTGACCAACTGTTGTAATGCAGGAGGATGCTAAGAAGCTCGATAAAGCTGCCAAAATCAATACACGGCGTGGCTTCAATGACTGAAGATAAAAAGAAATTGTTCTCAGTGTAGTAGACGGGTGGATCAACTATAGGATATTCTGTCACCGGTGGCTGGCTTTCTATTTATCTTACTGTAGTCAGGAGAACGTTTCTTTGAATTGTCATTGAGGATTTCCGTAGATAGATGGAATGTTTTGCTGAAATTTATCACTTGTATATTATTGTTTAATGATTGTCAACGTCTTTGTTGTAACCCATTTCAGAATGACTCAGCTCCATGGGATATGTGGCCGTGTTCAATACCTGTTATACTTGCTATCTCGCAGCAGGTCATGGTAGAGTTTTAGAGTGTTTGCCCGTTCTACTCTGATCACTGAATGCTTGTGGCTGTGGCTTTTTTCTTCCCTCCTTTTGAGTTTTTGCAGTATTAATTTAGTTTTGATAATATAACGTGTCTTGATGTACCTAAATCTTAAAAATGAGTCAATGTTGGACCGTCAACCTTAAGTTTCATTGTACCTCTCTTACCCACCCTACATGCAAAAACATGAATGCATGCAATATGAAGGGGAAAAACAAATGCAGTTTTATACAGCCCTTTATTCGTTCTGGTTTTGGCTTCTATGTTATTTGTCAGCTTAGCAAACGTTGTTTTTGCAAAATAAAGATCAAGTTCTAGTGGATAGTTGCAATATCCAATGTTGGAATCTTGGTGTACGAGAATTGTGCTTTTTTAAGTTGAATCTCAATCTTGAGGGCCCCACCTGCCTTGCCCTGAGCGTTGGTGTAGAAGGTAAATCGCAGGTTATGCCTCCAAGAGTATAGGGTGGAAGACTGCTTGTACACTTGCACTTACCCAATGTCAAATCCATATTTCAGGATTCGAATCCTTGCTGCGGTAGTCTCAAGTAAAATTGGAGTTTTTCCACCTTCCCCTTTTATCACTTGGAGATGTGCCCTGGGGGCCGAGAATTGTGCTTATTTGGCTTGATAGTGAGCTGTTATCGCACTGATGTGCATGTAATGGCGCATCCAGTCAACTTACGTACAGATTTTGCATGGATGCGTGAATTTGGCATGAATGGAAGTCAAGCATGATTTACTTGATGGCAGCATAGTGGGCGCAATTTTAAAAGGGTATGCAGGATGCATGGGATGGCCTAAGGGCGTGCAGGATTTCTTGACAGCATGGGCAGTATTTGTTCAATTTGTTAAAATATCAAAGATATATGAAATTAGGAGTATCGAAAGAGAAACCAAGCAAAACTCTTTTCTTTTTCTACATTTAACTGTAGTTATGTTTGACTATTGACTAGTCAATTCTACTTCAACTTTTTTCTTCGTATTTTACTAATGATTTATCTGTGTAAGTAAAAAAAATGCACCAATGATATTTAAGGCAACGAAACAAAAATACGCTTAATGTTTAACAACTCAAGGACAAATGATTTATCAAATCCATCCATTTGGGCTGCAACAAAATTAAATGTTTGGAGCTACGGGTAACACACACACTAAAAGTTTGGATTTGAATAAAGTCTGGAAGGAAAAAAAAAAAAAACATAGACTGGGAAGCATGATCGCAGTTCTCTCTTATGGGAATACACATTTTCAGTTTATATTTAGGTTTTGTAATAGTAATAATTTTATTATAAAAATAGAATATAAAGGTAATTTACAACAAGTAGATGTGTTTTAATGAATTTTTTTCCCCATTCATTCGTGGCATCAGTTCACTTATGGTTTATCTCAGTATCACGAGATTCACGACTTGGTTTTTTATTGAAGTTCTTATTACACTTCATAGTATATATATTTATATTTCTAGTGTTTTATTTTGTCGAATAGAGTACATGTTACAAACCCATTTTATGTAGTCAAAGTCAAATGTGAAATTGTCAAAGTCAAGGTCAAATATGGATCTAATTGGAATAAATTACTTCCTTGAGGTTTATTTTATAATTGGAAATATATGAGGGTTTTAAATGGATTAAATTTGAAGTGGAGGGCTTACTTATATAACATTGGTAGTTGAGGGACTTATTTTGCTAAATCTCCACTACTTAGCATTTTAAGACCCATTTCTCTCATTTTCTTACACACGCAGAAAGCTGGGCAGAGACGGGGCAGAGAGAAGAAAATAGGAAGGAAAAAGGGGAAAAGAAAAGGGAAGAAGAAGGGAAAAGAGAAGAAAAAGGGGTAGGTGTTGATGTCCTTAATCTTGGGTTCGATTTATCTATTTTTTTTCAAGAGACCGGAATTATTTATGTTGATTTCTGGGGTTTTAACTTGGTCCGAAAATTTCAAATGTAGGGAAAGGATTATGATTTCTAGTTCAAGCTTCTTGATTGGTTAGCTTCCTTTTGATTCAAGGTAAGAAATTTTATTTTGGGGGCAAACCCTAGAATTTAAATTGGGTTCTTGAATAAAGATAGTTTGTGGAGATGATTTTCATGATAAGGTATTCACTTGAAAGAATGTATTGATGGAACAATATGTAAATTTAATGGTGGAAGTATGATTTCAAGTCTTCATTAAGATGGATACTTATTTTATGGTTGGGATGGAAGTAATTTTGATAAATTGCATGCCAGTGAGGGAACTAGAAAGTGTAATTAGTTCCATTTGATTAAATGAATTATTTGGGAGATTTAATCAAGTATCGAGAATATATAGTTTAATTATTTTTGCATTAGATATTAAAGGTTTCTTGGTTCAATAGTGGTTAAATTGGTTATTCATATCATATTTCAGGTNGACAAGTATCGAGAAATTTAGTTTAACTATTATTATTGCTTTCGATAATAAAGGGTTCTTGGTTCGATAGTGGTTATATTGGTTCTTCATATCATATTTCAGGTGGTGACGAACATATTGGAAACGTTTATCAGCCAATCTAGCTTGTAGCTCATACTCTATAAGTGGAAAAACTTATTTTTCAGAAATGAATAATTATTAAATTTATATCATATCAGAAAGTTGATTATTTCATATATTCGATTTGACATCATGATTTCGAGAATTAAACGGATTTTGTTAGTCACTTCTTTTAAAATTAAACCCACTTCATTTTACTCATTTATCTAACATGTTATATTTATATTGAGTGTTTCAGTATATTTAAAGTTATTTTAAAAATCACCAGAAAGTACCTAGGTGATTTTACCCCAGTCTGCACTGGTGTGAATGTGTTTCCACAGTGTATTACCAGATTATCAGAGGTCTTTGGGACCCACTCTCGTACACACATAGGCTTTGGGCCGTGTACTAGGGTGATTAGCCTTTGGGGCAACTCTGCGTACGTATGACCAGATTATCAGATTATCATATTTGACTGGCTTTGC
>CAIGRS010120558.1:1387-18938 GCA_903798395.1 Fraxinus floribunda
GGTCATAATACAAGCACCAGGAGAAAGTCGGGAACAAACTAAGCTTTACAATTGAAATCTTTTAAAAGAAACTGCTAAAAGTGTGAAAACAGTAGATAAAATATTCAAAACCCAATGACCAAGGAGGCTTTGGTCTAGTGGCAGAAACAACCAAGGTCGAGGCTATGGAACTGCAAAGTTCCAAGTTCATGTTGGTTTATCGTTCATAGCATTGATCAAATTATATTGGTTTGTTCAAATAAATCAAAATGTGAAACGTGTAATACAAAGATAGCATGTTCAGTCTCACTCCAAGAGCTAACTTGTTAAGTAGGCCAATTCAAGAGGTCATTCATTATTCACAACTACGAGGAGAAGATTCATTTTTAAGTTAGTATTAGGTGAAACTCCACAAGACACACCATATATTTTAACCCAGAAAAGCAAACAAATATGACATACATGTAATGTAGTACTGAATGCCTTCATGCTAGATCAAATCCGAGCAGGGATTGATGGATTGGCACCACCACAAAATGCAATGCATGACCGCTTCCATAGTATCTAAACCAATGGAACCTAATCCTGAAGCTAATTCGATCTTTGAACATCAAGGAAATTCATATAACAGTAGCTGGTAAACTTTCGAAGGACCACTTCATATTCCCAAATGACTGTAATTTTGGTAAAGCTGACTTTTGAGCTCTATTATCGCACTTCAAAATAGAATTCTTGGCCACCAAACTCAGAATTTATCAGAAAAATAGCTCTCAGAGCATCTCCAATGGGAATGAAGCTATGGATTGCACCAAAATGCTACATGGCAAGGAAAAAGGTGGAGGATGTGATGTCCAGCACGCCACCCACCTGTGGAAGGTGTGCTTAATTTTTTGTAATTTAACTTCATTGGACAACGTCTTCATTTATTTTTTTATAATTTTTTCTCCACTTTTTTCTCTCATACATGTGACTCACAATTAGTGCAATCCACATCCCCATTGGAGATGCTCTTCTCTCCATTCCCAATTTGCTTGCCACATGTACAACAGCTCACATTGTTGCATCTAATGTCTTATTCACATTCTTGTATTCTACAGCACAGAAGTTGAAGCTAGAGAAGACAAAAAAGAACAACATGCACAATCTTTTTATTTTCAAATACAAAAGAAGGAAGCAAACACGACATTCGTGTAACTGGATGGAGTTAAAATTTATTGCAATTCTCAATTATTCCACACATACAGGTAAGATATTACATCTCAAAAGAACATGCTTTTATAGCACGGCACTTACTTCACTCCACCCTCATGACAGAGAGTTAGGAACAGCTTGAATATTAGGTTTTTTAAGCAAACTACTAATCACCCAATCTTCAAAACTCAGAACCATCACTGGGATAGATTCGAAGTGCATCAAGATATAATTGTCCTTTCAGCTGATTAGGACTCATGACTCCCTTCGAAACTCAATAAAACAGTACCACCCCTATGAGATTAAATCTAATTTGTCAAATTCAAAAAATCCATCCTTTTTCAATCAAATATCCCAAATTCTATAACCATTTGCCATTCAATTCATAATCACACGGCCAAGGACAATGCACACCATTATTATATAACAATTCAACAACGAAATATGAACAAAACGAAAAAAACCCGTGCACCAAAAATCCTAGAACAAGTAGTAATTTCAACACAGCCATCAACCACACAAATATAACTCCTATTCCCTATCATGTATCAAATAAAAAATAAATGGGCTTGCATAAAATCAAAATACAAACAGGAAAACTCAGAAAAATAAATTTTTTCCCCAATTTTTCATAACAGTTATGGAACTCCGACCTCTTCCCCCAACAAGCAAACTAACTTAATGCATATGTGCATATAAAAGTCTATCGAAATTGCATGTATCAATAGATAAAGGAACATACCCAAGGGATGTTGAATCTTGAATGAACTCTTGGCCATGGCAATTCTCAGATTTCGCTCTCTCCCTGCAAATTTTAAACATCGGAACAACATGACGAATCAACACACACGAACACGTGCATAAAAATTCACGCACATATCATATACATTGCGTAAAGAAGAAAACCAAAACAAAGATTCACGCAATTGGGTTTCTTTCAAACTTACGAAAAAATAATGGAATTGAAAATTTGATGTTGTTGTGATTGGATTCTTATGAACTAGACGTTAAAAGGGCTATCAATTTCAAGTAATTAGAACGAATGGATTATTGACAGAGGACCAATCAGATCTTTAATAAAATGGAAGAATTTGGAATATGAATAGAGAGATGGAAAATGAAAAGGAAACAGATGTGGAACTTTGATTCTTCCACGTAATCGGACCAATCAAGATCAACTAACAGGGAACCTTTTCTAATAATTTTGTCAGAATAAATTTCATAACTGGTCCTCAATCTGTTGAATTAATAGTAAGTTAGTATTAGCCTTTAAAAAGAATTCAATTGATCATGAAACTTTGATTTTAGTTACATTATCACTCTCCATCTTCAATGATCGAACAACCCATGTTTTCTTTAAATTGTCACAAACATACAATATCATAAATTTTTAGGTTCCTAATGAGATTGTGAAATAAAATCCAGTTTCATAAAATTAGACATACGATGATTACGAGACTATTTCACATAGGATTTAACCGTTTTTATAATTGAAGGACTCATTTGTTATATTTTAAAGATTAGAGGTCAACTTGTTAATAGATGTGTGAGTTGGCCCCAAGCCGACGATGTCATATTAGGTATGACTAACATGACCCAAGTTGAAATTTCGGGGGATTAGTTAGCCTAAATCTAAAGTCCCATAAACTCTTATAATAATTTATTTTTTTTTCTACTTTTTATGCTAATTTATTTAAGGATAATGCTACAGGTACAAAACTCAATACAAAATAGTTGACAACCCGCCCCTCCAATAGGGAGCGCCATGTGTCTATCTTGTCAATCATTTTGTACAATATTTTGTACAAGTAGCATTATCCTTTATTTAAATGGTTATCTAATTATAATGATTATTAAAAAAGAAGTTGAATACTTGAATTCAACTAAAATTCTTACTAGTTAACGATATATGGAGTTCGGAGTTCATGTAGCTTTTGTCAACTTCTCTTTAAAGAAAAAGAGGAGCGAGAGTGGGCTTCTCCTACGTTAATGGTCGAGTTTTCCACTTGTTATGCTTCCTAAACCCATCTCGTCACAAGCAACCACCGGCCAACTTTTAGTCACAAAACTATCATTACAATCAAATTAAGAAATTTTTGTGGTCATTAGAAATAGTATGATACTATGGCAAATTTTGTTATCTTTTAGCCAAATTATACAAAAAATAGTGTAAGCGGGTTGGATAGCTAGCCAAGAACGGATTTAGGACCTGATTACAGGACTTGAGATGTATGACAGGGTCTAATTAATCACTACCAATAATTTATTCTCCGTTGAATCCACGACTCTACCACATGTTACTGATGCAAAGAGATTGACATGTATGACTTTGAAGAGAATAGGTTTACTTGCAGTAAACAAGCGAGTCTAAGAGTTACTCAGTCATAGTCACAAGTTTGCCAAGCGAAATTTCGGTGAGGAGAAAATACTAATTGACATTTGACAAAATTGTAGGTAATGACTATGGTCGGAGAAAAAAAAAAGAGGAGTAAATTAGGTTTGAGCTCCCTATCTTTTCACACAGTCTGATTATGGATCTTCAACTTTCAAAACTAAAATTTTGAATTCCCAACCTATTTAAATTAGTGAATTTTGGATTCCTACGTGATGAAAAATGTCAATATAGATGATAAAATCACAAACGATTTTCAACCAATTGCATTCTATCCCTTTTCCTTTATCTTTTTATGTTTGGCGGTATTTTGATAACCTTTTGTCGAATCCTTATCTTCTCATCCATTGTGCATATTTTACAGAATCAAAATTTCCTTTCGTATTCGTGTTAAATGTAGTGATTTCTATGGAAAGATGGGATTAGCTCAAAACACCGAATGGAGAGAGTATATCTGAACTATTCAAATGACATAATGAAGCCGCCATGCTCCCAACAGTTGCAATATATCAAGAATCTGAGTAGGATCATGCTCGAATTGCAAGATAGGAGAAAAAATATACTGTTTTAGTCCTTTCAACATCTCCCTCTTCTTGCAACTTCCCTTCCTTTGTAGTCATTAACCACAGCCTTTAGTGCTCCTCAATTTGGCTGCAGTCAGAAGCCCACAAGCTTCATAGCCTCAATGATTTTTTGCCTGTTCTTGACAGAACCAACACATTAACGATGCTTGTGAAGTACACAGTGAACTGGGGTATCAGATGACGATCACAAGGGGCTTGAAGAGGTTGAAACAAAGGGCCGAGGAATGCAGAAGAATCGGAGAGGGAAGGTTTTGCTCTTTACATTGTCTTTCTGTATATTATCTTCCCGAACCCAAGGGTGAAGCAAATCGAAGTAAGTTGATCGAAAGAATATAACATCTTTAAGACCAACACAAGTAGAGAGTTATTTAAGTTGGGAACTTCTAGCCCATGTTCAAATTGGAAGTTAATATATTTTTTCCCACAAAATGTAAGAAGATTGATGTCCCAAATTGGCATTCTTTCCCTAATGCATGAGTAAGAAAAAAGAGCTCGACACTACTTTTTAGCAAAATGGAAGAAAAAAGGGTTCGACATAACTTCTGATTGGCAACTAAGCTTTGAGAGTCAAACTCAACATGATTTTCTTGTCTAGACAGATCGAGTTTCAGTTAGACTTTCCCTTTTAACTCATAGAGCAAGGGCAGATGGATGTAAGAGTAAACAAAAGGCAAATATAAATACATTGAAGCTTTTTTTTTTTTTTAACAAAAATATATTTAAGTCTGTATAGTAGAAATATATTTATTTTTCATTTAAATGTTAATAAATAAAAAGAGGAATTGGAGAATGTGTCCATTTTTAAAGATACACTAGTGTAGATCGTGCGTTGCACGATTACTATTATAATTTTAGAAATGATTTTTTGGAAAAAGACAAATTATTTTACATCTAAATATTTACCATCTGTTTTACAAACTCTACAATTAGACACCACACATGAGTTGATATCATATCATGCAAACTTCATATTTTTTGTAAAGGTAGTCTTGGATCATTGTGTTCCATTTTTTTCTCTTCATCTAAATTCTAAGAAACATTTATAAGTAATTGTGGTTTTCTAGAAGCCAACTAACTATGGTCGCAATCTACTCTCTCACTTTTCAAATTCTTAACTCACTTATACTCGGCGGCAAATACCAAGAAACTTGTACAGGAAAAGCAGGGAAAGAGAGTACCTAGGGAGAAGGAGGACGGATGTGTACCTTCAGTTGTTCATGAAGACGCTTCTGGATCTCCATTTGCAGCTTAAGTGCTTCATTGATTTGCATTTCCGCTGCAAGCAAAGTGATCCAAAATGGGTGTCAAACACAAGCTAAATAGTGAACTGAATGATGAAGACTTACTACATCAGTAGACTTATTCTTGTTGTATTCATTGATCTTGGAGGGCAGTGTTTGCTAGAAAATTAGGCATGTCAATGTTAGAAAAGGAAGTTTAAGATGATACTGGATGTAGATGAGACCGAAGAAAATGGCAGACCGTATAAAAGCAGCCCACGTGCATATGCGGCCATACCCACTGCTCATCTCTAGCTCATTGTGGCAGATTGCTAACTGAGGTCAGGCACTCGAAAAAATGTAGACAGCAGAGTGCTACTAACAAAGAATACATTAAATATACACATGGGAAAAAGTGGTCTATGAGGAGGACAGAATCAAAGATATTCATCTTCAATAAAGAAAATAGATAATAACACTTTCCAGAGTTGCAAAAAAATGAGAACCAGATTCTCCCAACACTATAACACGTCAAAAAATAAAAATAAATAAATACCTTGAAACCGGGAGACGGAAAGAGTTCCCTATTGGATGACTTGCTGCCATGTTCCCCATCTAACTCAGGAGCAAAACACCAGATTGTGAGCATAAAGAAAGTTTCAGATATTTAATGTAGCATGCAATATCACAATATTCAACCTGCATATATTTCTCTAGCTCGCTCTTTCCAGCTGCTGGTATCATCATTCCAAGGAACTGGTAAGGTGGTACGCAACATTTAACCAACTTTGATTGGACAAGTTGGCACCATTTGTCGCTATTTAATGTGTTTTTTCATTCGTATCCACAACCATAGAATATGGAAGTAAAAAGTTTTTCTTTTTTATTGTTGTAAGCATATACACTTAAAAATTCAATAGAATGCAAACAAATCAAGAATTGAGTCTTTATTTAAACTTAACAACAGGTAAGAGTGAAATAGATTCCATATATTTCATTACTTTATATACACTACCATAATACACTGTGCATGTTCCACATATAAATTGTCGGTTATCCAAACCAAATACACCATATGTAAGATGCTGAAGCCAGAGTTCTCTTTCTTTCTGTCAATAAGTTGCAATGCATTAGAAAAGGCATGTTGGCTCTCCATCTCCGCAACTGTAGTAGTAGTCTCACGTTTCTCATCATCAGTTACACGGAAAAGAGCCATAGCAGTCTTGAGTTGCTACTTTTCCAAATGTTTCTCCAAGTACGAAAAATCTCTACATCACTGAGCCATTATTTATTCATTTCTTAATTGCAGGTAACATTTGAAAATATTGGCAAGTATCATTTCATGAGATGCATCAAAATGAGCAGAATTGAGTGCATACCGTGAGTCCAAATGCCATTGCTTCAATTGTTACTCTTCCAAACGTTTCTCCAAGCCCCTGCAAATAATGTACAAATAGCCAATGTAGCAAGTTATGAAGAAAGCAAAGTTATCAGACAAAAGAATGAGCATTTCGCAACAATAAAACAAATGATTATGATATAAATACAATACAGATAAACAGCATTACAAGATGATTATAAAGCATCAAGAAAATAAAATAACTCGAATTTTTGAATAGAAGTACTGTATTTTAAATGAAATAAGACAAGCCATGAGGTGAATCAAGTTTTCATTCATTACTCCTGGCTAATACCTACTGTAACCACGCAGCATATAATTCAATTTATATTTTAAGCAATTCATATTCACATTGAGGTGGTTTTTTTAAATTGGAGTCTGAATATCCATTTTCAATGGCAAGCCTTTAGTTCCTTGAAGCTGTGAACTTGTCAATTAGATTAAAAATCCAATAAAACATAATCCTGAACAAATTTAATCCCTAATAAAACATGGAATTTAAAACCAATGCTTTCATTGTAACCCCACCCTTTATTTGTTTGCACCGAATTCAATCAAGATTCAAAACTGAACTAAAAAACAGTTAAAAAAAGCCATCGAACGTGCTAAATCTTTGAGCAAGATAATAAAGAAAAGGTATCGGTCGAGAGAATTTGACTCAAAGAATTGCAGATCCATAAAAAAAAAAAAAATTACTAAACACAATCTTAAAAACAGAATAACTCTACTAAAACAAATCAAATGCAACCATTTAAACAAAGCAGACATTTTAGCAATAAATTAAGAAAAGTCCACAAGAAGGATAACAATTTATCTCAAGTTTCTTCATCGAATTGAAGCATAATTAAACAAAACATGTATGCAAAACACAAAATTAAGCAAAACCCACTTGACATATCAACATTTCATCCAAAATCCAAGGCTGAGTTATAAACATATTGAGACCTCAACATATTTTCTCATGCTATCAATAAATCATTATTTTTCCCCTTTTGCTTTTCCTTTATTTATCAAGGATTCACCAAACAACTTTTCTTAAAAGCTAGTGATGTGCACAGATTATTTGAATTGAAGAAAAATTGAAGTTGCAGGTTGAAAAAGAGCGAAAAAGGTCCCCTGATGTCACACAATATCCATGCCCAACATATTGTTTCGAAACATCGAATAACATTACAATAATATATGCAAACGAACCCCTTATTTCATGTCCAACAAAGATTTGACTCTTTTATAATATGCCAAAAAAAAACCAAAAATATATACATGATATTAAGAATCTAGCTTAGCCACAATAAATTTTTTTAGTAACCATGACACTCACTATAAAGTGTTTTTTCAGGACACAAGTTAACAGACATGATCAATCATTCTTAATTCAGAGTAAATAGTGCAGATCCTTTCTGCCCTACCAATTCTTTCTCCATAAGAAGATTTTTGGATGTTGAAGCATGTCTGGTGGTCGAATGAACAGAATGTTTAAAGAACATAAAGAAAATTCAAACGACCGGGGAAATCTATTCTCTTGAAGGTGGGAAAAAGATTTTGTAAAAAAATGGATTACTAATCCAAACTGAAGTCAAATTTCAGTTTAAAACTAAAGTGATGAACCTCTTTGGTTGGACTGCCAGTTCAGCCTTCACATAAAACTTTGATTCAGAGCGTCACTGTTACAAAATCAACAAATGTAAAAATGTATTAACATACAATAGTGAGAGGCATGTATACACATAGATGGTAAGTTAGCATATGAAAAGATATGCAATGCACATACGTTAAGGCACGAAAACTAAATCTTTGAAAGAGGAACCAGAGAGCAAAGCTGATAAAAGAAATAAGGAAACTAAATTTTTGAAAGAAGCTAAGGAGTTGTGAAAGAAAAACAGAGATAGTTCAGATTTTAGAACACAAGTATAGAAAAAATTTCGCACTGGCAGATAAAACAGTCATTTTGGTTTTCAACATCAAGACATGGCATGAAAGCTGAATGTTTATGTTCTATGCCAAGGTGTTTGGTAAAATATTCAAAATTTCCAAAGTCTCCCATCCATCATCTCCACGACTGTCAATTATCAATTTTTTTAATAAAAACATGGAAATGTGAATCACCGTCAAAAGTCTTTTGGATGCACGATGAAGATAAAACCGTGCAAGTTTCAGACAAATACTTAAAATGTTCACACAAAAACCAGATGAAGCAACACAAATATAACGGACAAAACGCAGCAAATTTTTATTAAGAAGATAGCTTGTAATTCAAGAAGTGTCAATGAAAGAACATAAACGGGTTGCATTTCCTTGGTAACATAAAGAATTTTTGATATAAAAAGCCATAGACAATATCTTTAATTACCATTTTTAACAGTTCTTGCATTGCAAAATGCCTCCAAAAGCTGATTTAATTACAATAGAAAGAAGAGGTGTGAGCATTAATTGCAATTTTACTGCATGGTGAAAGCTGTAATATGAAGAAAAAAACTTCAATTCATCAATAAAAGGCTTTATATCTCATCCAAGAGGAAAAAGAGTGTAACCAGTAAAGGTGTAATTTTTGAACCCAATATAATACATTCTAGCAATTCATCTACTGAATATTTTGAGCAGAAATGAGAATATAGACAAAGAGAAACTACGTCTTTGTTTCAGATACTCCTCAACACATAGGCAGACAATATTCAACGCCTACAAACCTTTAGTTATTTAATCCAACAATTAACAAAGTCAAGTATTCTCAATAATAAATTAGAAGAGCTGATTGTTTTAGTTCATTTATTCCCAACCTTGATTAACAAATCAAAATGACAGGACACGGATAAAAGGTCATTTCTATAAAATTGCCCAATATGAGGTTTTTGTAAATTTTGCAAATATTCATAAGATTCATCGACACGTGTTCAACTCTTATTCAGCCTACAATATAAAACAAACATCATTTGTTGATCTACTGATCAACAACAATCGAAAAAACAATTTATCACAAATGTACAAACATAACTGACTATAAATAATTTATTCAAAGAAACGTAAAAGTGTATAATCATAAATACTTGAACCCAAAGAATACAAATCCTTGCCTGTCATATCCGCAGCATGCACCATTCTATGATGAGAGTGACCCCCTTCCCTTGCCAGGTGCAAATTTCCATCCTCCCTGTGATCAAAAGAAGCACCCACAACAATTAGTTCTCTGATTCTCTCAAGTCCCTCGGTACACACTACCTGGAAAATATTGCCAATCTTGTGAAAAATGATTAAATCTGAAACAAAAGAAGTTTTCAGACAATGTAGCAACTTTCACATAATTAAGGAATGAGTAGATGAGGAAATGCAACAATATAGAATATGAAATTTTAACTGCTGATCTGGAACATAGATTTTACAATTCAATCACTTATACACTCATGCCGGGAATATTCTCATTCCAGTTCGATTATGTGGAGCCTAATAGTACTGCTCATTTAACCGTCCAAATTCATCCCTTTGGCAAATCTCTAAGAGAAGAAGGAGTACTACAAATAGAACAAAAAATACACACAAATAACATCAAAGAAACGAACTTTAGATACCTTAGGCTGGATAAAGGAAGCAGAGGAGCTGAGAAACGACGGAGGAATTGTCGCAGCTTCTACTGCTCGTCAAAACATTAACAACGAAAATCGAACCACAGAAATAAACATTAAACAAAAATCGAAGCGCGAATTTGTGAAAGAGTGAAGAATCTGAGAAGACGATTTCTGGGGCTCCTTTCTTTGCACCCATGAACGAAATCGCGAGAAAGAGGGAAAGGGAGAGAGAAGACTGTGGTTCCTTTCTTTCGACCCATGGGCCATGAACGAAATCGCGAGAAAAAGGGAAAGGGGGAGAGAAGATTGTGGAAAGGCGGAAGAAAGGAGAAGTGTTGCGTGTGTCAGACGGGAAAAATGAAGATGGGAGAGCACAATGACCAAGTTGCCGTGTCTGAGAGAGCAAAAGGACGGTAAGTAAAGTGTTTAAAAAATATCGGCTTATATGGCTCGGCTTAGTGGCTCAAAAATGGCTGGCTTCCTTGGCCATTCGGCTTAGGAACAGTGGCAACATCTTTTCACTTTTAATATTGTAAAGGATGTGCAAAAAACAAACTTTGTGTTGTCGAATATTGATGACAATATGCATAAGTGGATTACAATTATTACAAGGGCCACTCTTGTTTGTCTTCGTCAATTTTCATAAACAATTTTTCTTTGCTCCAATGTATGTACCCATTGCTACTTTGTTTAATATTTGGAGAAAGTTTTGGCATATGATATATGCTCCTTTTTTGTTAGAATAATTCAATATGAAAACATAACTACAAACCAACTACTAACAGAATTGGAAGGAAGTGTACACGCTGATCTTTAGGAATGGAATTTTAGGCTGTTAAGCCACCTGGAAAAATCTATTAAATAGAATTGAATGTTCTTTCTTGTATGTAATTGCTTGTATAGATTATTGTGTATATAAGTTGAATGAAATGAGAAACTATGTGAGCTAAGAAATTGTTCCTTTTTAGATTTGGTATCAGAGCTACTATCGCTAACGCCGATGCAAGCAATCAGTCTGCTCCAAGCTCAACACCATCTACCCAAGCTGGTGTGAATCAAGTCTCACCGTTTGAGATAAATCTTACCTAAACTCCACCCATGAAGCTTGACATGAATAACTACTTGCTATGAAAAAACATGACCGTGCCTATAATTAGAGGGCATAATCTGGAAGGTTATCTACTTGGGACTAAGAATTGTCCATTAGAGTTCCTAGCCATCGTTTGGGATAAATCTTACGTAAACTCCACCCGTGAAGCTTGACAGAAATAACTACTTGCTATGGAAAAACATGATTGTGCCTATAATTAGAGGACGTAATTTACAAGGTTATCTACTTGGGACTAAGAATTGTCCATCAGAGTTCCTGGCTACATAGACTACCACCATCGGAGGAGAATCAGTAGATATGGTTCAAGATCCTGCATATAACAAGTGGATCTCAACTGATCAGTTGTTAATGGGCTTGCAATACTCTTCCATGACTCCAGAAATAACAATGAGGGTCATTGGGCGCACCAGCTCAAACACATTGTGGACTGCTATGGAGGAAAGCTATGGTATATTGAACAAGTCAAGAGTAGCATTCCTTATTGGAGAACTATAGAGGACAAGGAAAGGCTCCATGACCATGGACCAATACCCCACGACCATCAAACAATTAGCTGATAATTTGCAAATAGTTAGGAAGACAGTTGATCACAGTGATCTTGTAACTCGCTCTTGTTAGGACTAGATGAAGAGTATACACTCATTGTAGTGCACATCAATAGTAGGGAAAATATATCATGGCATGAACTATCTTCTGTGTTGATGACCTTTGAAAGTATTAAAATAAACTTGAATATTTGAATCAAGTCAGGAACAACTTTGCATCGCTTAATGTTGTCAAGTCAAGTGTACAGCTCACCCAAAGAACATGTTCAGGAAGTGGTAAAATCTATAGAGGAGCTAATAAGGGCATGACCAAAGGAAGAGGTAGAGCAGAAATGTTAAATGAAACCAGAGGACCTTGCCAGATTTGTGGGTTGAACAATCACACAGCAAACTGGGATGATAGATATATGGGCACTAGACCTAGTAATATGTGGCTTTACCAAAATACTTGAAGATCAAGCTTGGTTTGCAAACTTTGGTGCTAGTAACCATGTGACAGCTGACAAAGGTGACTTTAATATAACTAAGAAATATGAAGGTAAGGAGAAACTACTAGTGGGCGATGGAAATCCTTTATACATTTCACATATTAGGAGAGCAAATATTCCTTCACTTAATGGCAAGTCTCTTGCACTAAATAAATTACTGCATGTACCTGCAATTAAGAAGAATTTAATCAGTGTTTCTCAACTTACAAATGATAATAATGTGTTCATGAAATTTTATTCTGATTGCTGTGTTGTTAAGGATCTGCAAACCAAGAGGACTCTACTGCTAGGAATGCTCAAGGATGGATTATATTAGTTGAGGTTGCCAAGTTCTAAACCCCAACTTACAACAAAAGAGTCAAACTATCAAAATAATCCCAACCTTCACTGTGAATCCCAGTTGTGATGAGTCAACCAAAGGAATCAAGGCGCTGGAGTCTGAGTTTGATATGTGGCATAGAAGACTATGCCATCCTTTAAATCATGTTTTGAGTCAAGTTCTAAAAGCCTGTAATAAGCTCACAAAAGTTAATGAAATTCTAGTTTTTTTGTGAATCTTGTCAATATGGAAAATCTCATGCACTACCATTTAATACATCCTATTCTCTGCATCAAGTCCATTAGATTTAGTTCATAGAGATGTCTGGGGACCTACATTCAGTGAATTCTACCTCAGGGTTTAGTTGTGGATGATCATAACAGGTTTACTTGGATCTACCCTATGAAATATAAATCTGAAACACTAATCATCTTTACTCAATTCAAAAATCTGGTGGAAAACAAGTTTGAAAAGAAGATTAAAATATTACAATTTGATTGGGGAGGAGAGTTCAAAAATTTCAATGAAATTGCCTTAGCATCTGGGATTGAACTTTGGCACTCTTGTCCTTATACTTTTGTTGAAAACGACAGGGCAGAGAGGAAACATAGACACATTACTGAGATTGGACTAACTCTTTTTGCTCAAGCATAAATGCCTCTACGTTATTGGTGGGAGTCATTTCAATCAGCAACATATCTAATAAGCAAATTACCTACACTTGTACTCAAACGCCAGTCACCTTATATAAAGTGTTGCATGGCAGAGATCTCGACTACAAAGTGCTTAAGACTTTTGGTTGTGCTTGTTATCCTTATCTTAGACCCTATCAAAAACATAAACTCAGTTTTCATTCACAGAGGTGTGTGTTCCTTGGCTATGGTGATTCACACAAGGGATAAAGTGCCTAAGTTCAAGTGGAAGAATTTATGTTTCCAGACGTGTGATATTTAATGAACTGGTCTTTCCTTTCAAATCTGGTTTTCTGAACAAGTTGTCTCAACTACAAACCATTGAAACTCCAATGAGTCTTTTCCCATTTAACATTGAGTCTAGCCACATAACAATACCTCACAATGTAGTTGTTATAACTCATCCTAGTGCACCACCTGAAGCAGACTTCCCTGATGTAGAACCAGATCTTGAAGTGGAGTGTGAGGTAGGTAAAGGAGGTAATGATGCTGAAGTGCATCAAGAAGAACCAATTGATCAAGAAATTGTTGTTATCAATCAAAGTAAATTTGTAGTTGAAGGTATGGGGAATGAGTTAAACATTCAGTATCAAGATGCAACACAGATCGCTAGACATCATATGGTTACTAGAAGGAAGCTGGAATTTTTAGATCAAAATTCTACACAAGTCAGACACAAGACAAATTTGAAGAAGTTGAACCATTAACTGTTGATGATGCATTACGAAGTGGTAGTTGGAAGAATGCCATACAAGATGAGTGCAATGCCTTAATGAAAAACAAAACATGGACATTAGTACCTACTGTACCTGGAATGAAGATAATAGGAAATAAATGGGTGTTTAGGTTGAAGTATGAATCTGAAGGTAAGGTGGAGAGACATAAAGTAAAGTTGGTAGCCAAAGGTTTTCATCAAACACCTAGAATAGATTATGGTGAAACATTCAGTCCAGTTATCAAGGCATCAACCTTAAAAATCATTCTAACACTCGATGTTTCAAAAGATTGGCATATCAAACAAGTTGATGTGAATGAGACGGTATATATGCATCATCCACAAGGTTTTGTAGAGTGCAAGCTAGAAAAAACCTTATATGGACTAAAGCAGGCCCAAGAGCCTGGCATGAGAAGCTGATAAACACTTTGTTAAAATGGAAATTTAATCAGTCCAAGACAGATAATTCACCATTCTTCTTTGCTGATGGTGGAGATGTATTGTTTGTTTTGGTCTATATGGATGACATAATAATAACAAGAAGCAATAATAAAAAACTACAGGAGGTCATTGACAATTTTAACACTTGTTTTGCTCTTAAGGATTTGGGGAACTTTAGTCAGTTTTTGAATATGGAAGTGCATAGAGACACAACAGGACTGTATTTAACTTAAACAAAATACACTATTAGCCTACTCAAGAAATTTGGTTATGAGAATCTTTAACCAAGCTTGACACCTATGGCAGTAGGCAAGTTGATCTCCAAGACTGATGGACAAATTATGAAAGACCCAACCCTGTATAGAAGCTCAATTGGTGGTCTTCAGTACTTGGCTTATACGAAACCTAATGTTACTTTGTAAATAGGACGAGTCAATTTCTCCAAATGCCTACAGATGCACATTGGAAGGCACTAAAGAAAGTGTTCGGGTACTTGAATGGAGCACTAAACCATAGCCTTACTATTTACAAAAGTGACAGTATTGATATAAACTCGTTTGCAGATTCAAACTGGGCATTGTACCCAGATAATAGAAGGTCTACTGCAGTTCATTGTGTATATCTTAGGGATAGTTTAGTGTCTTGGTGCTCTAAGAAACAACGGGTTGTGGTAAGGTCAAGTACTGAGGCTGAATATCGAGCATTAGCTCATAGTCCATATGAAATTTCGTAGATTCAATCATTGATGGATGAACTGAAAATATCATAGAAGACAGTTCCAAGAATTTGGTGTGATAATTTGAGTGCCAGTGCACTTGCTTCAAACCCAGTTTACCATGCACTCACCAAACATATAGAGCTTAACGTTCATTTTGTACGTGACAAAGTCCTGAAAGGAGAATTGGAAGTGAGCTATGTACCTTCATTAGATCAAACATCTGACTTGTTGACAAAACCTCTTACTCACTCAAAGTTTCTGTTCCTTAGAGACAAGCTTGGAGTGGTAAAGACACACTCCATCTTGAGAGGAGGTGTTAGAATAATTCAATCAACATGACAACATAACTACAAACCAACTACTAAAAGAATTCACAATGGAATGAAGTGTACACACTGATCTTTAGGAATTGAATTTTAGGCTGTTAAGCCACCTGGCAAAATTTGTTAAATAGAATAATATTTCTTCTTGTATGTAATTGTTTGTATAGAATTATTGCGTATATAAGTTGAATGAAATGAGAAACTCTGTGTGCTGAGAAATTGTTCTATTTTTAGACTTTTTCAAGGAAAGATCTTGCAAGTCTCGCAATTCTTACTAGAAGAAAACATGGAGCCTATATTTTGTACACAACCAAGAAGATTTGCTATTGTAGCTGTTACAAGAGTTGTGGCAAAAGCTCATTTTCTTGCTTATTTTTTGTAGTTATAACGCTGTTCTTAGAAATTTATAATTTCTTATACATAGTTGTGTATTATTTTATTTTTCGTTTCGGATGGGGAAATATTGTTCTCAAGGATTTGTTAACTTACTCTGTTTGATGAAAGAAAATTGATGATATCACAAATAAATGCTTTTCTTGTAGGTTGATGACAACATAAAAAGTAAACATCTCAGTGGAGCTAGGGTGGGGATTGTTGTGAAACCATTTGTTGAATTTGTTGTTGGAGTACTAGGAACATGGTTCAGCGGAGGTGTTACTATCTTTCTTGCACTTAGTTACCTAGAAGCCCAGCTACTGCATGTGATGAACGATTCGGTCTGTCTGTCGCGTCCTGTATCTTATTCTTTTAAAACATATCTGCCTAAGGTTAAAAAAAAAGTAAGGACTTTTAACTTTTACTTAAGTAAACTTTTCAAGCTTATCCTACCTCTTTTCTTTTCAAGTAATCTGACATTATCTATGGTGGAGAAATATACATCAAAATTTTCAGATGAATGTGTTGATGATCAATCGAAAATGTTTTGGGAAGTCAAATTGAAGGAAGGCTATTGGAATTTAACTTTGGCAGATTTCAAAACCCATGAACTTCTGAAATTTCTACTCGAGGTCTTTAGTAAGTATGAAGTTGTTTGTTTGCTACTTTTTCCATTTTTTTCCGATTTCTTTTGTATCGATCTTTCGCACTTCATATTTTGTAAAATAGTATTTTGTCTTTTTTTCTCGTCCCCTTTTATCCACCCTTTTCTTTGCTTATATTTTGCAAGATTATGTGCTAAATGGTACAATATTTTGCTGAATGAATGTGGGAAATGAGCTTTAGAATGAGTCAGATGTGCTTATTGAATGTAGGAATGTCTACAAGTTATTTGGAGAAGAGCATATCTTAAGAGTTGTGTTTCAAGGTGAAATTTCTTTGCTTTTGGTTGTTCGATTGTTTCAATGTTTCAACCATGTGTATTATGACTGCAAGTCAAATCCATAAGTTAATGGTAGTTGGCTACTTCTTGCAGGTCACATAGAAATATAGGTTATAACCTGTGGCAGTAAATTTGTAATGAGACATCTTTTGCTTCATGAATTATACAACACCTATTATCTTTTATTATCCTCCTCTAATTCTTTCTCTTATTCTCTCCATTTTGGCTGTCTGTTTTCTAAGTAAGGATCCTTATTATCTTGTTTGTGCGTGCTTCTTCCTCATAGAAGCAATTCTACATTGCTAAAAATTCAATATCAGTAGTATATTCTTCAAGAACCAAACTAATGACTAGATTTTATATCATCCAGCATTACAGAATAACATGGTGTGATATAGACTCTTCTGATTTATGCAACCTGATAATGTGATGGCATATGATAATGAAGTTTCTGCCTTGGGAAAGATATGCCAATTTCAAATTGATGGAATTGATTTAGCTCAAGTGGTTTATTTTTTTGGTTATTTATTTGATTGATAAAGCTATTTTTGTGATT
>CAIGRS010120576.1:0-13114 GCA_903798395.1 Fraxinus floribunda
GTGTTGTGGGGTCATTTTGGGGTAAAAAATAAGAATTCAAAAAAAATGTTAGTTAAAAAAAACTCCAAAAAAAAAAATTGTGAGATCATTTTGGGGTAAAAAAAATGAGAATTCAAACAAAAAATGTTGGTTAAAAAAAATAAAAATAAATTGTGGGGTCGCTTGACCCTACATGACTCCATGTGGGTTCGCCCATGTACCTTCTTCTATCAATCACTATTGAAAACACATTTTTTGAATAAAATGGGTGTCAAACACCCACTAATTTCAGGACTGAAGGTTGTATCATAGCTAAAAAATCTAATTTGAGCAATTTAATTCATTTAAAATTCAAATAAATAATTGAATTTCAAGATTTATGTTCTATAACAAGATCATCATTTAGAAGGTACATAAATAGCAATGGAAACTAATAGAATGATTCACACTGTTGACACGACATGTAAAGAAAACACTCCAATAAAAATTGTCTTTCGCAACGTTGCGAAAGAGCTTTTACAACGTTTGTACGTGTGTTGCGGGTTTCAGTGTTGTCGTAGAATAAAACGATACGACAACGTTTATACACCGTTGCAAAAGGCCAAATCCAAACGCTACTGTTTAGTTTTTGCAATGTTAGTCATTTAAACGTTGCAAAAAAATTTATTTTGCAACGTTTGAAAAACATCGCCTTTAATGTATTTGCAACGTTTTCATAAGTGTTGTCGTAATGTTTTAACAACGTTTTTAAGTGTTGTCGTTACTTTCATTCTAGACTTTTTGCAACGTTTTTTTAAATGTTGTCGTTCCTCTTTTGCAACATTTTTTAAGTGTTGTCGTTCATCTTTTGCAACATTTTATGAATGTTGTCTTAACCAATTTATAAATTGTGTTCACATTTTCGCAACATTTGTTTAACGTTGCCATTTCTTTTGTCCTTAGTTTTTGCAACATTTTACAAACGTTGTCAAATGTCCTTTTTTTTTTATCGTCATTTTTTTATTTTTATATTAACCAATATATTTAAATAGTAAAATACGCAAAATTATTTAACAATATCATGTGTACAAGAAAAATAATAATAAATTTTATTTAGTAAACAATAATAATAAACTTTATTCATCTAATCTAAAAAAATAATAATAAATATGGCCAAGTTTATTAATCCCTGGTAGAGCACATAATAACCAAGTTGATAGAAAACTAATGCAACAGCTCATATTGATTTCATCTTAATTTGTTGCATAGAAACTACAAATTCATAATTCACGATGATGAAAGGTTAAAGTCTATCCAATATATATATTATGCTAATAAATAAGAGTAATTAAAAATTCCATGTCATGCATCAACTGCATAGTAAACAAGAACTTCAAAATCATAACCATTCACAAAAGTCTTCCACAATCGAAAGTAGATCTACCATTTCCTATATGGGCTTGCTACATGCATCATATGAAGGCATTTAACATACTACAAAAGCACCACAATATACTATAGCATAAAATGATAATGAGAAATGATTCTAAGGTTGTGTTTGATAGATAATATTTTCCATGGAAGTAGGAAAATATTTTCCATTTTCCACCTTTGTTGTTGTTTGATGACAAAAATTAACCAATTGTATAAAAAAATTAACTTTTTCCTTTTAAAATGAAGCCAAACGTGAACAAAAAGATCCAAAATTTTAAAAATTTTCCAGATGGAAAATTATACAAATCAAACAGACTCAATTAACAATTCCCTGGAAAATAAGTTCTAGGCAATTACTTTCCCTGAAATTCATTTTCTTTCCACCCATTTTCCACCCTTTCAATCAAACGGACCCTAAAGCTTATAGAGCTGAGAGATGAACAATGTTAATGAGGTGAACAAGCTTATAGGGTAGGGAGATGAACAAGCCTATTTTATCCACCAAATAAACATTAAAAATGAGTCATGTAATCTCTTCACCACCTACTTCATTCTTTCTATTTTTAAATGCGCCTCCATCATTAGTCCAAATACATTCTTTACTTCAGTATAAATTTCAAGTTCAGATACACCCTTGTTGTTGGCATTTTATCGAAATTATTATATTCCAGAACTCTGGAATCATCAATTACCGAAAGGGCTAAAAATACTCTTCAGTGGTATGGTCATTGGCAATTGCTTCATTTATTGGTTTTCCATCCTTCCTAAGATGTCCATGAGTCCATACTCTATTTCTTAACCCTTTGATATCTGGATTTTTTTGTCTCTGCAATACAAATCTAGTAATTATATGTACCGGTATAGGACATTTCATCTGAGAAGATTAAATATGTTTATAATTGTACCATTTCATGAGCCACACGTGGATAACCCTTTCGACACATAGTGTGGAGAAGCTTATGATTAGTTCTCAGAATACTAAACTTGGTCCTTTTTCCTATTAAGAAAAGAAAAATATAATACAACAATAATTATAAAAAAGCTTAAGATTCATATGCTATTTATACTTACATGAAAGTGAGCAGAAAGAGTATCCTCGACAAATTTCTCCCATAATTCTTCAGAATTAACATTCTTTGGTCTAAGAAGAGTAATAGTGCGTGCTTTATTCACAGATCCTTCGACTTGAGTTTTGATTTGTTTTCTCAGTTGTGTTGCCATCTTTTCTATTCCGAACATCATCTTAAGTCTTGGTATTATAGGAAAATAATGCAACACTTTTGCTGGAGTATTTTTTTGAATTTTTTAAGTCCGTTGGTTAATTTTCCATCTTGAGCAACCATATTTTGGACATAATTCAGCTTGTTCGAGCTCCTTTCTATATAGACAACAATCATTAATGCAAGCATGTATCTTCTTATAGCCAACATCAAATGTATTGACAAGTCTTTTCATCTCATAAAATGAGTTTGAAAGTTATTATTCTCTGACAACATGTCTCGAACAAGATTTACGAGTTCATCAAAACCACTGTCTAATAAACCATGTGAAGCTTTATGCTTAAACATAGCAACAGAAGCTGACATCTTCATGAACACCCTACAACCAGAATATAAAGGCGTTTCAATATCATCAACTAAACTTTCAATCTCTTTCGCTCTTCCATGAGGAGGGTTTTCAAGATCCACATCATGTTGTACTGGTACATAGAAGTCCTTAAACATCCTATGTGACTCAAGCATTTCTACATCTAGCAACTTTGCTTCACTTGATTGTTCTCCATGAAATACCTCGACACGATATGTAGGATCCATACCCTTAATAACCAAGTGCTCATAAAATGTATCATAATGGTGATACATTAGATTCCTACACTTAACACAATGGCATACTATCATTTCTGAATTGCAATTTTCACGAGCTCGTTCAACAAAATTCTGTGCTCCATCTCTATATTGTTCTGAAAATCTTCAATTTAAATTTTATGATCATTATGTTACATTTTTTTAAATTGATATCTAGATCCGTAATATGTAATTTTTGATGATAACCTTGATAAGTGTAGCCACTCTTTGTCCATTGTATGCAAAAGATACTATTCTTCACCGAAGGGTCGAGCCAAACATCAAATGCACTAATCACTTCTCCANTCTAGATCCATAATATGTAATTTTAGATGATAATCTTGATAAGTGTAGCCACTCTTTGTCCATTGTATGCAAAGTTACTATTCAACATTGAACAATACAAAGGTACATTAGATAAAAAGATAAGTAAATGCAAATATAGGTTTTTCTATACAATTGTGATTTAGCAAATATAATTTTCTTTGACTAAAAAACTTAATTTCTGGAAAGTAGTAGTTACATAACTTCTAGTCATATCCAAGTATGCTCTTACCATAAATACATAGTAGATAAAAAACAACTCAAATTTGCCTTGAATCTGTTGACATATAATTCAATATAGCTCCACTTATTTTGATTATAACAAACAATACACCTATATTTTTAACAAATCTTGTTTCTTGAGCTTCTCATGAATAAATCTTCTTAAACACTCAAATGATCAAATTGTCATTCAATTGAAGAACAGGCAATCAAAAGAGATTCAAAGAGAACAAGAACCTTGGAAATTAAAGTTTTAGAAGTTGCTTCGATTTATATGTAAATGTATAACTTGTCAATTTAGCAAATGCATAAAACTCAAACCATTTCTCATAAATTCATCATTTGCATAAAAATATCTTGATTCATAAAATATGAAATAGATTTTTGGAAAAATGAATATCTTGATATAAAAATTAGGGAAAATTGCAGACACGGTACCAAACCTTTCAGATTTTTGCAGACTTTGCTCAAACCTTTGTTTTGTGCCATCCACGGTACCAAACCTTTAAAAAACTCGCACCTACAGTCCAAATGGACGGTTTTCGTCCAGTTGATCTTTAATTGACCAAGAATAGTAGATTTGATCAAATTTTAAAAGGGCAATATGGTAATTTTTTGTTTTCTCATATAAAAAAGAAATAAAATAAAAGAATTAAATAAAAAACCAAAAAACCATATTGTCTTCTCTAACCATCCCACCCTACCCCACCTCACATCACCTCACCTCACCTCACCCCACTCCCATCCAACCCAAAACCAAAACTGGGCACAACCACCCGCATGCTGCTGGCACCACCACCACCACCATCGCCTCCTCTTCCTCTCACCACCATGACCGCCGTCGCCTCCTCCCACCACCACGACCTTTCTCTCAATCTTTTATTTTATAAGTAGTTGCACCCACCAAATTTTCTATTAGAAGATTCGTTTATGTTCCATCTCGTATCTCTCTACGATTTCTCTCTCTATAGATAGTCGTATATATACAAAAGAATTGTGTTTGTACTTCTCATTTTGATCTTGAGGATTGATTTTTCAATTTCATTCCTTTCTTTTCCTCTCGGATTTTTCTCCTTCGAAGATTTGACGCAAATGGAAAAGTTCTCAATGGAGGATTTAAGCTCTGTTATCATTTAGTTCTATTCATTTGGTGGAGGAATCTTCGCTGTGAATCAAATAGCTCGAAAGTTTGTGAAGACATTTATAATACCCACAATGTCGCAATGTCGCAAGTTTAAGGTTTTTTTTAACGTTCTGTTAGGTTTTTCTTTATTTTTCTGTTTATTTTTCTTGATTTGGTCATTGGAATTAGCATTTGTGCAATTGAATACGGAAGTCTGGGCTTCTGACGCATTTCCTATTCATTGGAGTTGGAACTTGGTTTCATTGCTTTATTTGAGAAGTTCAATAAAGGTGGTGTTGGAGAAGATGAAATAGAAATGAGAGAGAAGACCAATGTGGGGTGGGGTGGTTGGAGAAGATTGTAGCTGAGGAGACGACGACGGTCGTGATAGTGGGAGGAGGCGACGACGATCGTGGTGGCAGGAGAAGGAGGCAATGGTGGTGGTGTCGGCAGCAGCGTGCTGGTAGTTGTGCCTAGTTTTGGTTTTGGGTTGGGTAGGGGTGAGGTGAGGTAAGGTGGGGTGGGGGTTGGAGAAGATAATAGAATTTTTTGGTTTTTGATTTAATTATTTTATTTTACTTCTTTTTTATATGAGAAAAGGGAAAATGATCATTTTGCCCTTTTCAAATTTGGTCAAATTTAATATTCTTTGTCAACTGGACGAAACCGTCCATTTGGACTGTAGGTGCGAGTTTTTAAAGGTTTGGTACCGTGGGTGGTACAAAACAAAGGTTTGGACAAAGTCTGCAAAAATCTGAAAGGTTTGATATTGATTCACAATCGCCACCAACATACTATCGCCACCGTTATCATCACCTGCTCCGTTGTCGCTAGTGTAACCTCGCCACCACCTCTGCCAGTGCCACCATTACTATCACCACCACTGCCAAAACTCACAATAATCGCCAGCACCACCTCACCGACAACCCCATAACACACACCCAAACCAACCGAAAACAGATCGGATGAAGAAACACCACCATTTACAAATCACAATTCCGCACGCCCAAAACCTGAAGAACTCATAAACCACAACGTCGCTCACCGGACACCCCCAACGCAAGTCGGAGGAAGAGCGTCACTATCCTAGATTGGTGTTGTGCGCGACAGTCGCCACAACGCCAATACATTGAGGCATTGGTTGGCCGGCTGACTCTTGTGCAATCTCGTCGCTCTCTGTCGGGGTACTATTGCAAACGACAACACAACGCCCTGTTGCAGTGGCCAACGGTGGTGGCAGCCAACGGTGTGGGTGCTAAAGATATAAAAGAGATGAGGATAAAGAGAAAGAAGGGAGAGCCGGAGAGGGGAATGATTAGGGTTTGGGAAGTGATGGGGGTGGAGGTGGGGGTGGGGGACCATGGGGTGGAATTAATTTAATTTTATAATATATTAATATTAAAAACTGAATTATTATCTGATTTTTGAAATAAATTACTTTAAATCTGAATTTTGAATTTGAAATTTAAAAAATCTGGTTTGATGTAATATCCACTGTTAAAAAGTGGCCTAAACCTAAAGCCCATTTAGGTTAAGTAGACACAAAACCAAGCCCAGTTTAAACACTCCTCCTTGAAAACCAAATTCACCATTCACCATTGCTGAGAGCTTCGGTGTTCAGTCCACTCTAATCAACAATCTGAGAATAATGGGAAGCAGACTAGGAAGAAGAGTAGTATACTTTGCTAATCTCCCCATAAAACTCCTCATGCCTTCATCTTTCTCCAATATTTCTGAAATTGCTCTCAAAACCATCCCCTCCGCTTCAAAGGTTCAAATATATGTTTGTGTGTCTATATGTATGTATGTAATGTATAATCGTTAATTATGTTTTGATATTAGTTATTTTGATTTTGCAGATTGAGATTAAGCGGGTTTTAGAATCACTTTATGGGTTCGAGGTGGAGAAAGTCCGGACCCTAAACATGGAGGGCAAGAAGAAGAAGCGGGGAGGTATATTGATCGCGAAACCTGATTACAAGAAGGCTTATGTGACCCTAAAAAACCCCTTGTCGATAAACCCGGATCTTTACCCAATCCGGATAATTGAAGAGGACAAAAAGAGTTTGAATAAGCAGTCAAAATCGAGCATTGTGGAGGATCCGGAAGCTATGAAGAAGTCACACTGGCTTGATGAGAAGAAAGATGGCAGGACATTTAAGAGGCCAGAAGGGCGTACATTTGGCCGCCGTGGTGGCAGGGATGGTGATGGAGCAGAGGGCACGAGCTCGGGGGCAAAATTTCCATGGAGCAGCATGAGGTCTTTTGGGAGGTAACATGCATTAGCTGTCGAGGTTTATTTATGGGGAGCTGAAATGATGGTTAGGTATTATAGAAAGTCACCGGTTTAAAGGTGTATGATGTTGAAGTAATAATGAGTTTGGGGGATTTTATTGATAGCATTAAGGTGAAAAGACATGGAAAAATAATTTTCATGTTGTGAACTTGAGTTCTTTCTGACTTCTTTTAAGTTGTTTATTGTGATGGTAATTCGGCATTGTGAAATAAAGATTGGAAATGAATTTTAAGTTGGTTTCTGGTTTTCTTTGCTTAGTGGAATTATGATGGTGATGTAATACTGTAATGAAACACGTAAGAGGGTTTAAAAATCACAGTATTTTTATTTTTTCCTATCGATTTCAAATTGAAGAGGATTAGTTTATGTTGGATAGAAAGCCAATGTCGTTGTTAGATTTCTAATCTAGGTGATTTTTGGGTTATCAATATGCTGGTGAATTCGATATTTGATCAATAGATAAATTGGAATGTTGTTATTAGAAGAAAACAAAAATATGTAGAATATTCTAGTTGGACTGTATTTATTATTGTGACAATAAATTGATTCCCTCCGGAGCTAATAAAATTGAATAAGAGAGCCAAGGCTTTTGTTTCTATGATGGAAATATCAAGTTACAGAAAAATTATGTACAAGAGCATTTGCATTGTTTATTTGTAGCAGCAAATGTCAAATCTTTAAAATTCAAAAAACTTTGGTTGAACTTATAATGGTCATTGGTTTGGTGTAAAGTGCGACAGAAGTAAGTCACTTTTGGAGTTCGTGAGTAGGTTTGTTGTTGTCTAATTTATTACATTGTTTAGTGGCTGTTTTTTTAGCATTATGCTGCTTAATGATTTGAATAAGTTGTGAAATGAATTTATATATTTTTATTTTGTGGATTAGGCACAGTATAACATGTTTTATTTGATGCAAAAGTTAAGACGTTGCATGATGAAAAATAGGTGGTATAACTAGTGGTGAAAATCATGCTTGATTGTGGTTTAGTATTAATAGATGTAACTTTATAAGGATGAGGAGTTTAAGGGCTATTGATGCAATAGGAGTAGTAGTGTCAGACATCGATATTTCATTTGCAGATATAAACTCAATAGATAGCAAAATAGTGCTTATGATATACATCTGCCATAAGTTTTTAATTTTGTCCAAATTCCTTGATTAGTCCGCTTAAGTGACAATTTTTTCTATCTACTTAAGACCAAATTTAATTGCTGACCATACCTTAATAGCCATTCTTTTTCTATTAAAAGGCTATTTACTTATAAAATAAAAACTTTTTTCTTACAATAATTATTCCAATATATCTAAGTGTGAACCGAATTAATCCATGGAGCAGCATAAGGTCTTTTGGGAGGTAATATGTTCTAGTTTTCGAGGTTTATTTATGGGAAGCTGAGATGGTGGTTAGATGTTATAAAATGTCAGCGTGTTTAATGGTGTATGATCTTGAGTAATTTTTCATCTGGAGGGTTTTAGCATTATGGTGGAAAGACAATGGAAAAAGAATTATTATGTTGTGAATCTGTGTTCTTTAAGCCGTTCATTGTGGTGGTGCTTTGGCATTGTGAAATAAAGATTGGAAATGATTTTAAAATTGGTTTCTGGTTTTCTTTGTTTAGTGGAACTGTGATAGTGATGTAATGGATGGGCAATGCAAGAGGTTTTGGAACTAGGATTCTTGATTTGTTTCCTTATGCAAATTGTGAAGTTCTATGTATTTTCCCCATCTAGATTGGAAATTAAATGTTTTAGTGTTTGACCATGTCAATTGTTAGTGCTGTATGGTACATTATAGGAAATTTTATCCAAGATGTTTGTTCAAAGAACAAAACTGCTATTATTTTACATTGCACAAAATCCAAGGTCAAATGTGTGCAGACCTTCTATTGTACATCTTTTAAGAAAAAAATGCAACTCCATGTATTCATGCTCCAAGGTTTCTCCAAGCAATAGGTGCATCCATCGGGCAACTCCCTATACTTTTTAACAAGAAACAGAAGTACAGAACCTAAAATAAATTTTTTTTCCCGTTTATAAGATGTATTGGTTTTTGTTTCAGAGCTTCTGTATGGAATCTTATATTTGGTTTTGTCAGGCAATAGATTGTCTTCGGTGTAAGCTGCCCCTTTGGTTCTGTAATTGTCTGTTATGACTTTCGTCGGTGTCTTCCCCATCCATTTTTGTATGAAAAAGAGCAGACTTTCTGATTTTCCGCCATCCAAAAATCCAACCCGATGAGTTCCTTTGCTTAATGATTAGCTTTTCATATTCTTGTTGCAGCTCAGAGTAGTCTTTCTGCAGTTCAGCCATTTGTGACTTTACTTTCTCAAGTTCTGCTTTGAGGGCTCTGACTTCTTTCTTTGTAGATGACCTGACTTCTTTCTTTGTAGATGACCAACTAACTTCCTGTTCCGAGTTGTGACCACTTTCTGTTTGATTTTTTCCTTGTATTTCTGTCCTTAGTTTTGCTTGCTCTGAGAATAAAACCTGTGTATCATCATGTCAAAATTCTGAAGACAATGACTTTCTGTACAAGTAAACTATTGATTTGAATTCAATTGAGTTGATTGGCAAGGATAGATTTATTTATGCTTTAACCTCTGTTTGGCACATTTAATATATTATTCATAAATGGTTAAACTTCATTTTCAACCACTTATTCCAATGGACCAACAAGTAATATCCACTTATCGACTACTCATTTTCCATGTATTTATAAATTCTTCCCGAATGGAGGCTTAGTTGATTCATGTGAATCTATGTTATGCAAATTATGTTCTCTGCTGGACGCATTGACACTTGGTAATATCTACATGTTGCTTTTTGGATATTATATATAATAAGACTTTCTTTCTGTTATTAAATTTTGTGCTGTGTGTGTTGGGGGGGGGGGGTGCTGCTTATTGAATCCACAAATGTTTCTTCTCGGATTAACATCCGTTAAAAAGAAAGAAGACCACTGACCACCAACCCAAACAGAGATCTGGAAAAAAAAAAAAAAGGAGCGAAGAGCAGCAGAGCCTCTTTTACGCTGGCTCTAAATCAAGAATGTTTTTCTACGAAGTTAGGAGAATGTGAGTTCTACTAAATTTTCTACATACATTTGTACTTTCTGTACAAAATAAAATTGTAAAATTGTGCCCCCTGCAAACATTAACAATGTAAAATTTGCCTTTTTAACTCCTTTTTTTTTCTGGCTTTCTTACAAATTACAATAGTTATAGTTGATGGATAGAAGTTATTTTTGGTGATGCAGAAACTTGTCTAACTGTTATTTGTCCAATCATGAATGCTTTCTTTAATAAATTTCATGTATCTTTGAAGCTTCTGTTACCTAGTTGTTTGATTGAGTCCTTGTTTACAAATCATATTCAGATAGATGGGCAAAATGCACATAATTGTATTTTGAAGAGCTAAAGTACCAGATACATGATTCTTCCTTTTTTTTTTTAAAAAAAATAAAATTATTCGACTGGGATATAGTATGGGCCTGGAATCATTATTGTAAATTACCTGAATCATGGTCCTAAGAGGCAACCTGTCATTTTGTGCAGCATGTGCACATGCATCAAGTGACAGCTTCTCACAATCCATGACTTTGCATAGCCTCCTCCTTTCATGTTCTGATAGTGATGGATGAGTCTACATATTTAAATTATCAGTTGAAACTTATTTGATTGAAAAAATTAGAAGCAAAAGAATTTCGGGATCGAAGATAACCTTGAGATAGGTGTCAATGGCTCTATACAAGCCATCATCACATGCTCGAGCATTTTCTGGCAAGGATTCAGCTAAAACTTGAAAGTTGGTGACTGGGAGATTAGGGTCTTTTGCGATTTCTGCTAGGTAACTGTCTAGGAGTTTACCGATGGCCAATGTCCCAGGCTTTTGTGGTGGTTGTTGCTGTTGCTGTTGCTGTTGCTGTTCGTACAACAGGAAATATTCCAAAATCCTTTGCACTACGTTTATATTGTGCATAGTGGGTCCTTCCATTGAACTGGACCTACCATTGATGAAATTAGGCAAATGATGTCCGTGGAGCATATCATCAGTAATATTTTTGAATTTTTTTCTAGACTACCAGACTTGAAATTTAAGAAGAGAAGGTAAAAACTCACTCGACCAGTTCCCCTTGATCCCCTGCTGTATAACTAGGAATCAGAAGATCATTAACGTTGGCATTCTCTAACACCAACCCTACTCTTTTTTCAAGCTCTGAAACTAAAGCTGGCGATGCTGAATAGACTATAGCTACCTTTAACATTTTAGAGAGGAACTTACAAGGAACTGCTTCTTTCTGAGGAGGCAGTATACTCACCAAGCTCTCTATTATCGTTCTTTGCTCCTTTATGTGTCCAATGTCCCCTTCCTGTCTTCTGCCACTTGTAATATGCCATTGCAGCTCATTTTTGCCATAACTGAACCTTCCAACTCTGTCAATCTCTGCTTCCAGGCTTGGCAACCATTTCTCCCCATATTGCATGATGCAGGAACCTATATTTTCCGGCCTCATTCCCTTTGCTCTTAATGCTATTATAATTCTTGTGAAATGATCAATTCGAAGTGTAGCCACATCGTCGAACCACCACGTCTCTTCATTTATTGTATCTTGTGTTGTTGAAGTTTCTCGAGAAGCCTTCCAAGCAATTGAGTCACAACATCTGCGAACAATTTGAAGGTTCTCAGCCCATGGAGAGAGAGTTTCACATGATTTAAGGACAGTGATGGAATCTTTCCATGAAGAGAGGACTACAAAAGTGAAGAAAGCTTCTGCTTTAGAGATGAGATTCCCATCTTCGAGTGCTTCTGTCATTTCTAGGAATTCTGATGCACATCTTAGTGGAGCTACATTATTAGGATTCAGAATAATTGGAAGACCGTAGCAAAACTTCAAAATAACTTCAAATGTTTCTGAACCGCCTGGAAATTTTTCAAGCTTGAGGTCACAACCTAAATTTGAATTTGGAGGCTGAAGTTCGATTCTGCCAAAGTAGCCACACCTGGAAACCAGTGGAAACTGTTTCAGGAGAAAATTGCTGAGGTAAGTATTGATTGAAATTATCTTGTGAAAGCATAACTCAATGAATATTGCTGCAGCTTATTAATAAGAGTATAAGGCTTGAACTGACATGATAGAAAAGAAAACATTGTTAGAACTCCTGTTTCTCTCCATTTATTAATATGGGTTTGCAATTCTAGATCAGAATATACTACTGGCTATTTCGTTTGTCTTATTCTGGAATTCTTTCGAGCTTACTAACTTTTTTTTAGTATTAAATTTTTAGCTTAATCAAATTTGTGTTGTGACTTTTCATTCATTATATCTTGTTATGCATGATGCTCACTTCTGGAGGGACAGTAATGTCATTAAGCATTACACAGTGGAGAAGAGAACTACTAGAATAGGTTTAATCACATGGAAACTCCTTTGCTTTTATAATTCAACTATTCTAACTTCTTTGTAAAATTGTATGGAGGACAATGCACTGAATATGCCAGCTGGCAATTCACGAGACGTAATACTGTTACTTATTTGAAGGATTGCTATCTTTGGAAGACAGAAGTAGCTATTATGCTAGAGATGACAAAAAAATCCGTTCAATCCGATACCAGTAGAGCCCACCTCGAATGGGGCGGGGATTATCCGCCTAACTGGGTAAACGGGGCAAGGACGAGGTGGGGGTCATTACCCCGAAACGGATACGGGGTGGGTACGGGAAACAAAGTTTCCGTCCCGTTTAAATTTATTTCAAATTTAAGTTTTTTATCGAACAAAAATAATAAATTTATCATCATTTTAAAGAGAACATAAGTTGCTTTTAACAAATTAGTAAAAAAGTAATAATATTTAATAACTAAAGACATAAAAAAAAAAAAGAAAAAAAAAAAGCAAAAATTAAAATAAATAAAAAA
>CAIGRS010120586.1:0-14175 GCA_903798395.1 Fraxinus floribunda
CCACCCTGAGTTCATTTCCTGGCTCCGCCCCTGCCTTGTGCCATCCCAATCCATTAATAGAATCGTCTCACTCTTCTCCCTTAAGATGTCCCAAGCACTACCTATATGGAAAAAAAATTCCTTCTTTTATAGGCTCCAAAATGAAAATATGTGACCGTTCTTTGTTAGTCGCTAAGGTTTGAATAATTTCATCCGCCTTGGTTTCTCCTACTTTGGTTAGTTGGGAGTTATAGTCCCGGCTATCCATCCCCCAACAGTCTCTCAGTTGTAGCCTTTTATTTTTCAATGCTAGGTAGTCATGCAATTAGAGGACTTGTCAATAGCCAACGATCACACCAAAATGATCCCTTCCCATCCTCAACTCGAAGCTTCACATTGTCATAAACATCATAGAAATCCTTCGTTGTCGACCTCCAGCAACGAGAACATGTCTCTCGGTCTCCAAACAACACTAGTTGACCTTGCTTCATATATTTTGTTAGAAAAGTTGATGAAGAACTAAAACAACTTGAAGGCTTTATGGCAAATAGTTTGCAGGAGTAAATAAACCTTAATCCAAGTTTGAATCGATTAAATAAAACTTGAAAAAAGGAACTAAAGAATAAAATTATAAAAAGTTGGTTTGTTCTTAGATTTTGTAAGTAATGGAATCAATTTAATGTTTGTGATCAATTTTCAATCATAAAAATCACTCATATATATGGAATTACAATCACCATGCATGAAAAGGTGCAAAAACCAAGTTAAAAGGGTGTAAAACCGTTGAAAATAACATTAGAATTCAAAAATACATTGAGTGTCTGCCGAGTTCAACAAAATGGTCACTGTATTTGCAACAGAAGGTCGGGTGGCAGCTCGGCCTTGCTGCCTAGGACATTTTTCTGCCTTCACCATTTTTTGTTCTCATTTTGTTTTCGCTTGTTTTTTTTTTTCATGGTTAACCACTTCCATCACTTCCGAAATCACTCCTCATTATTAATTTGAAAAATATTTAACAATCCCCCACTTGTTCCAATATAAAATGAGTACAAACTCAAGTTTAACGACACTTATGCATAAAGTATGGATATCTTGCAATTTAAATCCAACTTTAGTTGAAAGTCATCATCGAAATCCTAGGCATGAAAGTTTTGAACCTATTATTCCTTGTGATGATACCGGTAAAAATATGCACACGAGTATCAAGTATTCCAAGTTTTACACAATCTCGTTTAGTGCTTTTACGAACTTGCGCTTCTTCTATTCATAGAATTTTAAAAGAGAAACTCCAATTATCTATTGAAGCGGTACCACCTCGAAGTTTATATAGGTAAAGTTCTTGCAGTATCTTTGACACTTGTAGAGATACTTGATCCACCAATCTGAACTTTATTAAGAGTTATAGAATCTCAACCCTCCTATTCGTGACAACCAACATTTGTAACCTAGGTTAGGGTTTTAAAATAGAAAATAAGTGCTGAATCTATCCATTTATCGAATGACTTGTTATTACCATTTGAACTCTAAGTATAGTTATTAGTATAGTCAGGTAGGGTTACCGTCATTGGTGGATTTAATGACGGGGTTTTAACCTCATCCTACTAGTTGTTGTTCGCACTAATTCCCTTGTGAGCGGTTTAGTGAACGGATCAGCCAAATTTTCATTTGACTTCACATAAGTAAGTAAAATTATTCCATTTTTGATTAATTTCCTCACATAGTCATGTTTTAGACTCATATGTCTAAACTTACCATTATACACTTTATTGTACGCGCTACCTAAAGTGGCCTGACTATCACATAAGATAGATATATAAGAATTATTCATTTTTTCTAATGGAATTTCGTACATTACATCCCTAAGCCATTTAGCTTCTTTTCCGATTTCAGCCAAAACCACAAATTCGAATTTCATAGTTGAGTGAGTAATACATGATGTTTCTTAGATTTTCAAGAGACCGCACCTTTTCCAAGGGGAAATACCCAATCTAAGGTTGATTTATTCTCACCAACACTAGATATCCAACTAGTATCAATAAATCCTTGTCGAAAACTTAGAATATTGGAGATATAGATCTTTGGTTTTCTTCAAATAAAGGTTTTTGATGTAATTGACAAGTTTGTGAACAAATAATACTAGATTTATATTGTAAAAGTCAAGGATTACGTTGCAAACATTATAAATTGAGTTGTATTAGGTCTATGATTCAAGAATGGAAAAAAGGCAAAAAAAGCAATTTCGCTAGATTGTCGACCAGACTTTGCTCAAGTGGTAGAAACAGAAATATTGTCGCCTGCCTGCCGCCTTGCCTTTGCTCCTGCGACAAGCTGTCCCTTACCTATCGCTATGCTAGAGCAACAAAGTTATTCGGAGAATTCTAATTTGCTTTTTAAGGCTTTTGTGTGACCCATTAACCCTAATACTACAGTATAATTATCAGAAAGCCTTTGAACGATTTTTCTTAAGGTTGAACATTGAGAAAACACATTTCTTCATATCCTCTTCATCAAAATCATCTATAAGCTTTCAACCTTCACAATTTGATTTATTCTTGGTGTCAAAAACATCAAATCCATATAATCCAAATACCAAACTGCTACTTCCTAAATATCGGTCAGTGTTTTGAAGATTAAGGGAAGGTGACTGGAGTTCCAATTGTTAGAGAACGTAGAGTTTTTCATTGATCCACAGGAGATAAACAAATTCATAAAGTCGAGAGTTGGCGTAGGATCACGTAATCCAGGAGGACTTTGAAATTTACAGTCGAGAGTTGATACATGAGCACATAATCCAGAAGGGTTGTGGGAATTGTAGTCAGGAAGCCAGAAAGTACTAGTGGTAGTCGTGCCTGTTGGATTGTAAGTTCAAAATTCGTTTATAGTGGATTTTTCATTGGCAAAGTGCCCATAATTTTTATCTAGTTGAGATTGCTCCATGATCATTATGTGTTACTTATTGTTTTCATATAACTGCAGTAATTCAACATAGAAAAAATGGATTGTTTGGTTAATTATCTAGAAATAATTAAAAGTGACTGGTTTCTATTTAATTATTATTTTTTACCGCATAATCACCTATTCATCCTCTCTTGGTTTAATTTGAGTCGAATCTCGTAATTTCACCAAGAACCCTCCCGGAAGCCTTCTAGTGTTCTTCGACTAAGTTTACTAATTACAAATGCTATGTCGGGTCTTGTACATCGCACATCATACATTAGACCCTCGTTGGCACTTGCACACTCAAGTTGTGCTATAGATCTTCCATCATTCTTTATAAGTTTCAAACTTGGATCAAATGGAGTATTAACCTCTTTATTGTTTAAGTGTTTAAACTTAGTAATCACATTCTTAATACAATATGATTGGCTTAACATATGACACCCACTAGTCTTGGTGACTTTATACCTAGTACGGTATCCACTTGACCAAGATCTTTCATTTTAAATGTGGAAGATATAAACCTCTTTGTTTCTTTTATACCTTGCATTTGATTGCTATGTCATCCACATATAAACAAATGAGCACAACATGATTATCACAGGTATTTGAATATAAAATTTATCAACACTATTATGTTTAAATCCAAAAGACATTATCGCTAAGTCACACTTTTTGTGCCATTTCTTTGGTTCTTATTTTTATCCATATAAGGATTTTAGTAGTTTTCATAGTTTATTCTCATTTCCGGTTAGAACAAATCCTTCCGATTATTCTATATAGATCTCCTTATGGAGATCCTAATTTAAGAATGCCATTTTAACATCCATTTGATGTATATGCAAATCATATATTCAAGCTAAAGTGAATATAATCCTAATTGACGTTATTTGTGCAACGAGTGCATACGTGTTAAAGTAATATATTCCTTCTTTTTGTTGACATCCTTTAGCCACTAACCTAAATTTGAATGTATTAAGAGTACTGTCAACATTGTGCTTCCTCCTAAATACCCATTTACAGCCTATAGGTTTTGATCCAATTGGTAAATTGACTATTTTTCAAGTGTTGTTGGATATTATTGAATCAATCTCATCATTTACAACATCCTTCCAAAAGGCGTTATCTCTAGATAACATTGGTTCTTGATAAGTTTTTAGGATCGATTTCCACTTGAAGAACACACAGAGTAGTTCTTGTGAAAGTCTTCTTATTTCCCTAAACTAAATAGAAAGAAATAAGTTGAGATCTAATTCATCCGGTCCTAACACTTTCTCCTTTCAAGCTCTTTCGATTCTACGAAGTTTACACTTTTCTCAACATTCTCGAAAGGTATTTCTAATTGTGATCTTGCAGAGCTAGAAATCTCCACTTGAGGTTCTTTGAGAGAATTATTATCTGAAGATAACATATTCTCAAATAACTCTACTTTATGGGATTCCACAATATTGGTTTCCAAGTTTTTGGACATATCCTACAAAAGCGCATTTGATCTCTCTAAGACTCAACTTAGTCTTTTTAGGGTCGTTGTTCTTAATATAAGCAATACACCCTCACATTTTGAAATGACTATTGTTTAGTTTTCTCTCTTCCACAATTCATATGGGGAAAGCCTAAATCTTTTAGTAGGAATCTTATTAAATATGTGATAGCATTTAATAAAGCGTCACCCATAAATTAGATGGCAATTTAGCATTTAATAACATAGCATTTATCATTTCAACTAGTGTCTTATTCTTTTTCTCAGCCAAACAATTTTGTTCGGGTTTTCTAGGTGCACTATATTGATGTATTATGCCATGTTGTTCATAAAAAAAATAAAAATTAAATTCACTAGAGAAATATTCACATTTCCTATCAATTCTAAGGATTTTAATTTTTCTATTTAATTGATTTTCTACTTCGGTTTTATATATCTTAAACATGTTAAAGGCTTCATCCTTATGTTTCATCCAGTAGATATAGCAAAATCCAAAATGATCATCTATAAATGTTATGAAGTATCTATTACCTCATCTAGTTAATATTTCATTTAAATCTCATATATCGTAATGAATTAAGTTTGGCAAATTAGTTTCCTTTCAACACTATGAAAAGGTTTCTTAATCATTTTAGACTTTAACATATAATGCATATTTATTGTATTCTATGTTCCACATAATATCATTCCGATTTTAATCATTCTTTTTAAAGTAGAAAATGTCCTAGTCTATCAATGGCAGGTTATCCAACGAGTTATATATCTCCTTTGCCGAGGTGTTACTTGTGTAGAGATCATAGAGGCGATCAGAGAGAGCGTTCAGAATGTGTCCTCTACATATCAATTCATCTTCTTCTTTCTCTTCCTTTTCGCCCTTGTTTTGTAGGTGTCATTTGAGATTGGTTCTATCATTGGTGCCAAGTCTGGATCCAAAATGTAAAAGATCTTCAAGGTTGTGAGAAGAAACTTTAACTTGTCCTTCTATCTTATAAAGTCTGACATGTCGAATCGCTAAGTGTCAATAGGCTTTGATTCATCATCTTTATTATTGCCATGGTTATATCTCGTTCTCCATGTTGAAAATGTATTTGGGATTAAAGAGAAAAGCTGATGAAGAATGAAAAGAAAACTAGCAACATTAAATTGCTAAAATGGAAGGTTTGAACACGACTATAAATCGCAATCTCAAACCATATTTACCGCCATCGGGGTAAGTACTTGAAGGCTTTATGAAGAATAGTTTGTAGGCGTAAACAAACCTGAATCCAAGTTTGAATCAAGCAAACAAAATTTGAAAAATGGAACTGAAGAACAAAATATAAAAACTTGGCTTGATCTTAGATTTTTGATGTTAGTGATTAGTTTTCAATTATGAAAATCACTTATATATATAGAATTACAATCACCATGCACAAAAGGTGCAAAAACTAAGTCAAAATTATGTAAAACCCTTTTAAACGACTCTAGAATTCAAACTCTGATAGGAAAATTGTTGTACTAGGCAGTCACCCAATACAAAACAGGACGCCTGCCCAGTTCAACAAAATGGTTACTGTAATTACAACACATGGCTAGGCGGCTACCCGGGCCATTTTTCGACCTTTACTGTTTTTTGTTCTCGTTTTGTTTTTGCTTGTTTTTCTCATGGTTAGCAACTTCCATCGCTTCCAAGATCACTCTTCATTTTTAATTTGAACGATATCCAACATATGTTGTTAGAATTTGGGTGTGACTCGAATTTCTTGTTGAAGTAATTGAAGACCTCTAATTGAAGTGGATGTCAAGAAGAATTCAGTTTGAAATGATATTGTAGTCCTATGTCAAGGTGAAGTTATAATTTGGATGCCCATTGGGAGTTGAAAATTGGTATTGGACTTAAAAAAGAGTTTGTGATGAAGAAAACAACTTGGAATAAGAAAAAAGGGAAAAGCGTGCATAATGCCCTACGCCGTACTGCCCCTGTTTGTTTTCTACCTTGGGCACCAGGGCACGTAGTGGGGGCACCAAGCGCCGGCCTCGGTGCTGGGCTGCCCAAAGGTGGCGCTGCGACGCTTGTTTTGGATTTTTCGTGTTTTTCCCTCCTTTTTCGTTTTGGACTCAATTTTTTGACACCTACTTAATCAATAACTCTATTAGGAGGATTTGGACATCTCCTACATGTTCCCTATAAATATTAGACTATTCTATACAATTTTATGATATGAGAATAGTGTGAAAAATTATTACTAGCTTTTAGAATTATTGTAAGATTTCTCCATCTTCATTATTTGTGCTAAAATACAATCTTTAAATTCATCTGTCATATTTTTTCTCTTCTTTTATTCTTTTGCTTATGATCAAATACTTCATCATTGTGACATATAACTTCAACATCTCAATCTTGTGGTTGATTTCATATCAAGTGATATCGAGCGATACGTCATCCTTGAATTCCTAACAATTAGTATCAAAGATTATGGGCATAATTAACACAACAAATTGTATTAGAGCCTTTGTTCAGCAGTTTCAGAATGCGCAAGATTTGATTTACTTGAGTTTTTGTTCATGATGACTTCCATTAAGTATGAAATTTCGCTTTTGGATCGGAGTACTTGATTTTCTCTATGGTAGGTTAAGATGCATGCAGTACTTGCAGGAATTGACAAGATGCCCGAAACTTTGACCTTGGAGAATAACTTACGGAAGGATAAGAAGGCATTTTCTCTCATTCATCTTCATCTATCATTACCAGTATTTACGATGTTTTGAAGTAAGATTTAGTAGCTACTTTATGGTTAAGGTTGGAGCAATTGTGTACGACTAAAAGTCTTAAAAACAAGTTGTATTTGAAACAACGTTTATACTGTCATCGAATGGCAGAAAGAGGATCACTGAAAGATTACCTAGCGGTATTTAAAGAAATCGTCGCTGATTTGGAAACTTTAGAAGTAAAGTATGATGAAGAATATTTGACCTCGATCCCATTATGTTTGTTGCTCACTTTGTTTTATTCATTTAGAGACACGATCTTGTATAGTGGTGATACTCTCACCATAGAGATGAGCATGGTACTTTATTTCTAAAAGAGAAGATGAAGCATCTAGTGTCTGAGGCCAAAGATTGAAAATGTTTTGTTGCTCATGGTGGTTTTGGAAGGGACATATCGAAGTCTAAGTTTAGTAATCGAATTTGTAACTTCTACAAAAAGAGGAGACACAATAAGAAGGATTGCTACAAATTGTAGAATAAAGAAAGTTTGGCTTCAAGTCGATATGAGAAACGATAAGAGATTTCAGGTGAAGTAGACCTCGCAGAGAATATTGTTAGTGAGCGAAATCTCTTGGCTATTTCTGATATTGAGTCTAAACCAGAATATGATTGAATTCTAGATTCAGCGTGTGTTTCATATGTGCCCTAATAAGGACTTTTTTACTACATATGAAATCATTTTCAAAAGATCATGGTTATGGGAGAAAACATACATTGTCGGGTTGCTGGAATTTGTACTGTCATATTGAAGTTATTGGATGTGATAATTAGAACACTTGGCCAGATTAGACATGTTTGAGATTTGAAGAAGAATCTCATCTTATTGTCTATCATTGATTCAAAGGGTTATGATTTCTTTGGGTGGAGGTGAGGTTTTGAAGGTTTGTAAGAGTGTTCATGTTGTATTTGAGGGACAAAAAAGGTCTCAATTATACATTTTGTAGGGTCATGGATAATCTAGAAGTGTCAATCAGCACATGTTTGTACCGTGGTTGATATTCAGTTTGGTACAATATCTTTAGGAGCTCGTAAAGGGTCGAATTTGAAGAATACTACGCAGTTGAGTTCATAAAATATGGATAATACTGCTTTACCACCATCACATGCGATGCCATTGTATTCAATTGCTAGGGACATGCACTGATTTTATTGAACATTCTGTACAAGGGGTCTATTTTAAAAGTATTTGGATTTGATTCTACTTCGAGGTGTGTTCAACCCGATTTGGTGAATTATAAAAATCATTATGATTTTTTTAAAATCTGAGGTAATTCTGCAAAGTGGTGCTTAGATTTATTGGAAGAGGTTGAGTATTTTGTGTTTGGTTGGAGAAATCAATTTTGGTTATTGTTGAAGAGTCAGTTCATTCCTTGCAGATGAATTTTCTTCTTTAGGTGGAGAGTTTTAGAGCTTTTGTTCGTTGCATTGGAATTCGTGTTAAAGTGGAGATTGTTATAATTGGGGTGTGACCCGAATTCCTTGTTGAAGTAATTGAAAAATTCTAATTGTAGTGTACGTCAAGAAGAATTCAGTTTAGAATGTTATTTGAGTCTTATGTCAAGTTAAAGTTCTATTTTGGAAGCCCATTAGGAGCTGAAAAATGGTATTGGACTTGAAGGAGAGTTCAGGATGAAAAAAACAACTTGAAACAAAAAAGGGAAAAGTTGGCATCTTCATTATTTGTGGTAAAATATAATCTCTTAATTCATCCAGTGTTCTAAAAAGTGTAAAGCGTGGCTAGACGTGGAGGTCAAGCTTCAAGGTTTAGGAGCCTAGGCGGGCCTAGACGAAGCTTAAGTGTAAAAAAGCATTTTTCTATTTTAAATTTTTAATCATTGTAAAAAAATTCAACAATTCAAATAATACATACCAAACATCTAAAATTATAAAATATTGCATTTATTTAATAATTCCTTCATAAAGATAAGTTTCAAAATTATAATTATATAACGTAGATAACTTGTAGCTTAAATCTTATCTAATCTAACTCTTATCGGGCTCTAATTTAATGTCTTCTTTATCTATAAACGAAAAAAAAAGGTACATTTAATGGAGCATAACATATTTAAATAATTATTTATTGGTCAAAAGAAATGAGTCGTATACAACACCTAGGCACGTCTAAGCGAGAAAAATTGAGCCTCCAAAGAGAAAGCGCGCCTAGCACACCTAGCCACCTAGGCGCGCTTAGGCACGCTTAGTCNGGTCAAAAGAAATGAGTCGTATACAACACCTAGGCACGTCTAAGCGAGAAAAATTGAGCCTCCAAAGAGAAAGCGCGCCTAGCACACCTAGCCACCTAGGCGCGCTTAGGCACGCTTAGTCACGCATTAAGCGGTAAACGTTGTCCGTTGACCGCTTAATTACCTCACAGCCTCAAAGTGAGGCGTTTTCATCTCGTTTCGCGCCTAGGCGCCGCCTAGACGCGCTTTTTAGAACAGAGAATTCATCTACCATATTTTCGTGTCTTCTTTTATTCGTTTGCTTGTGATCAAATATTTCATCATCGTGTCATATAAATTCAATATCTCAATCCGGTGGTTGGTTTCATAACAAGTGGTATCGAGAAATACGTGATCCTTAAATTCCCAACAATTGGTATCAAAGATTCTTGGCATAATTAACACAACATATTTTGCTTCAAAAAAACTGGTCTGTAAATTATCCATAGACATTAAATGGCAATCAAATTTCATATGCATGGACCTTTGTACTTCCTCAAAGTACTTTCACATGTTTGAATATCTGGGTCAGAGAGATCCACTTCTGAGAAATGAACTAATCCTCAACCTTACCAATAGTGGCGGATCCAGAAAAAATGTTGAGCTAGGGCGGCCGTTGACCGCATTAACCATTGTCGACAATTAGGACCCAAGTGCAAAATCAAGCACAGTTGACATTCAAAATAAAAACAAAAACACAAAAAAAGAAGAAGAGATGGCGTCGACGACAGGTGGGGCAGAGAAATTCCCAATGAGAACCGGGATATCCTTAACGCAATTTAAGTGAAAGGGTTTGGAATTTGGAAATGGGAAACATGAATAATTGACAATGGAATGGGTTCCTGATTTTTTTTTTATAAAATAAGAAGGCCCATAATAAAAGCCCTCCTTCACGGCTTCAACTTCCCCTGTCCTTTGGCAGTCCAGTGGCCTCCTTCCTTCTCCATTCCACTGTTCCGACGGATCCTTGCACGGGTGATCGCGCCCTCTCGTCAGGTGCTTGGTCCGCCATTGCTACCAATATTGCATTGCACATCGATCCAACCGATCATCTTTGCTCTTTTTTTTAAGAATTTAATGTGATTTAATACAAGCCATTGAAAAAGGTGAATATTGCTAGGTATGGGAGAATGTGAGAAAAATGCAGACCAGAAATAAGTACATATATTGCTAAATTTTGACTCTACAATTTTTTATTTTTTTAAAAAAATGTCATGACAAAAGGAAACAAACTTTAAACTGAACAATGGTCTTGTACTCCTAGATTTGAAAAAGAGCTTAGTGCCCATTGGAAAGTATACTTCAAATAATTGTTGTTCTTTTGAGTTCACCTATTGTGGGTTTGTTGTTCAAAACCAAAACCAAAGGATAATCGCAAGGGGGTATAAGAAGATTTAGCTATATGCCTTGGATGGAATCTCTCATCAAACTTCAATCATATATTCATATTAAGGAAAAGTGGTTCGATTTGAACTTTTGGCTTCGACCACTTGGGCATTCCCATCCAAAGCTAATTACTTTGTTAAAGGAGAAAAAATTTATTGATGTGTCTCATTGGATAACTAACCTCCTATACTTGTTAAGTGTCAAGCAAAAAAAAATAAATAAAATTTCAGAGTACCTTTCGAATGTTATAGAAAAACCTAACATTTCCCCCGACAAGTTACCTTCTAATTTTTGAGGACCAGCCCCACAAGTCTCTGAAAGAAAAAGAAAAAAAAAATAAAAAAAAATCAATACAATGCAATATTTGTTGATGATTTCTCCATGTTCACATGGTTGTATCCATTAAGGCGAAAGTGTTAATTCTACGAGTACTTTGACGAATTTTAAGGCTTTCCAATGTGATCAGGATGGAAAGTTTGGCTCGATTTGTAGGTGGGTGGGTAGAAGAAAAATCTATTTGAAATGGTCACTATGGGAAAATACTAAGCCCTTCCCCCCTTCTTTTCTCGCACATTATCCAAGTCCTAGTCAATGTTGGAAAAAAGTCAAATCTTTAGACTTGAAAATACTGGCTAATTTATCATTGACGTTGAAAACAAACCATCCCCTCGCCACTCCTGCCGTGGCAAAGACGTTGGCGAGGTACAATGATTTGACTTAAATACCCCTCAAAATCAAGGCTTAACAAAATTTAATTGGGATCCAAGCTTTACAAAAAGCTGAAAGGAGCATTTCGATATGTCTAAAACCCAAACAAATAATTCAATTTTAAAACTGGTGTTATCACACGAGTCACCATACTTTGAGGCATATTAATGATAAAATCTCACATAGTTTAAATATGAAAATAATAATCAATATTAATGACTTCTTGAGTTTTCCCTTCTAAAAATAGTTAACATATTAAGATGAATGATTAAGATATCATATAAACTATAAATAAAAAAGGGCTTGACCTCTTCAAGATTAATTACACATCCTTAATGATATGTGTACATGACTTAAATTTTTTGTATCATAATTTAATTTGTTAGTGATGTATATATAAGTTTTACATATTGTGTGGGCTAACGCGGTCTGCCGTGTATCGATTTTTCAGCAATGTCCTTTATCATTTTGTATCTCATGCTTATACAAGGTACTCTAGAGATGCACTTTTTCATGGAGGAAAATAACGATTAATTATTGGTTTGATTCGTACAAGATCTACTTTATACTGATTGTAATTCAATTTGTGTGCACTTTCAATAATTTATTCTCTCCATATTAGAGATATATAGACATCGCAGCGATGGCTTCATGGAAATGGCTACCTTTCATTTTCCTCAATCATACAACCTTTTTTGCTTTAGTTAAATCCCAGAAGCATTTGTGGTAATTACACAAGTAATAGCATGCAAAATGAACTCGTTAAAGACATTTGTGGGTGTTGTTTAAAGAATAACTTTCTTTGGAATGGTAAACGATTGGAAAATACCTCCAATGTGCACATCCGTCTCAACAATAACTCTCAACTTTTAAGAATTTGAGTCTAAAAAGTCGAGCTATGCAATTAATATTGTTGAATAAGTATAATTTCAAGACTGACGATTAATTGGAGTCAAGTCTAAAAGATTAGAAAGGATGCAACACGTTCACACAATGAAGATAATTTATTAAAGGGGAGAATTATGAGTTCTTGTTCAATTTATGTTCTCTCCATATTAGACACGAATACAAACTGCGGTTATGAGTTCTTGGATATGGCTTGTTTTCATTTTCCTAAATCTGACACACTTTTTGGCTATGGTTAAATCCCAGGATCATTGGTGTCTCAACAATGGTAACTACACAAGTAATAGCACGTACAAGGCAAATCTCGATACCCTCCTCTACTCTATCACTTCTTTAATTGATGGCAACGGATTTTACAGTGCCTCATATGGAGAAAATTCCGATAGAGTAAATACAATGGCACTCTGTAGAGGAGACTTTCAGCTTGATAAATGTCGTAGTTGTATCAATAATGCTACGGATGCCCTCTTACAATTCTGTCCTTACCAAAAACAGGCGATCTATTGGGCTGCGTTTGGTAATTGCATGGTACGCTACTCCAATGAATCAATAGTTGGAAAACTTGCAACTGACCCCCGAAAAGCGTGGCTTGTAACATCCGACGCCCCAAGTCGGCAAGAGTTCAACAGGGATTTGAGAACATTGTTGGATAATCTCCGCAGCCAGGCTGCTTATGGTGGCGCTCGCATGAAGTTTGCTGCTGCCAACACGACTGCTCCCGATCTTTTGACACTTTATGGACTAGTACAGTGCACTCCTGATTTAAGCTCAGATGATTGTAGTGATTGCTTAATTCAGGTTGCTGAGATTATACCACAATGTTGTAATGGGAAACAAGGATTCGGAGTGTATTGCCCTAGCTGCCTTCTTCGCTACGAAACCTATTTGTTTTATAATGATACTTCTCTGCCGGCACCACCACCACCAACAATGTCACTACCAACACCACCACCACTACCGGCACAACCAGGTGAGAAAATACTTTGACTTCTATATACTCATCACCATACAGGTAATAATTGTCTTAAAGTTATATTGACGCGATTTTATTCTGCAGGAAATGACGGAAATACAACTCAAACTATCATTATTGTTATTGTTCCAATTATCGTGGGTCTAATAGTTGCTCTTTGCATTGGTTTTTTCCTAAGGTTTAGACAAAATCATAAACCAATGGAAAAACTTGAAAGTAAGCTTATAATATTCTTTAGATATTCTTATACGTACATAAACCTTCATTTAGTTTTCTTTCACCCACAATTCACCTAAAATGTGCTTTTAAACGTTTTCAAGCTCACAATGAAATTAGTTCTGCTGAATCCGTGTACTATGAATTCGGGAAAATTAGAGACGCAACAGATAATTTATCTGATGCTACATGCTTGGGCAAGGTGGATTTGGCATTGTTTACAAGGTAATTATTAAAATATTGTTGCAATATATACGAGTAGAACGTTGCTATATAATAAAGTAAATCAAATATCGGTTTAGAATATTGGCATTTATCCAAACTATTCATTGATGAGGATATTTAATAATATTTTACTTGTTAAAATTTTATTTTCAGGGAAAACTTGTCTGTGGGCAAGAAATAGCTGTGAAAAGATTGTCTATGAATTCGAGACAAGGTGATCTCGAATTTAAGAATGAGGTCTTGTTAATGACAAGTCTTCAACACGTGAATCTAGTAAGGCTCTTAGGTTTCTCTTTACAAGGAAGCGAGCGGCTTCTTATATATGAATTTGTCGAGAATGGAAGTCTTGACCATTTCTTATTTGGTAACATTCTATTTGAAGTAAATCATATATT
>CAIGRS010120618.1:0-10464 GCA_903798395.1 Fraxinus floribunda
TCTTTTTTTTTTTTTTCAATTCCCTTTTTTTTTTTTTTTTTCCACCACATTTTAATTACGCTTAAGGTTTTTAATTTTTACTCATTATAGCATTCATATTTCTAACGATTTTCATATCATTCTTATCCTCAAATTTTTCATTAATTAATATATTTCGTATTTAATAACAATTTTATGTTCAAAAAGTCCGTTAAAATGGTATAAAACAATTTATTTTCCCATTATATTTTAAAAAATAAAAAAATAAAAAGTGAGAAAAAATATTTTTTCCTCATTTCAAAATATAAAAACAATGTATTTTGATATAAATCATCATTAAGGACAAGGTGTACTAGTTAATGGATGGTTAAATATAAGAATTCATTTAAAAAAAGTCCGAAAAATAATTACCACGATACAATTAAAATGTGGCATATAAAATAAAAATTGTGATGACAATATGACCAGTGTACATGAAATTATGTAATGAAAAACAAACATCTAAGGGAGGTTTCATTAACTTTTCAAGACATACTACCGCTATAACAGTCTTTAATAGTCCATAATCTCAAGGGATGTTTTTTATAATTTGCTCTTTAATTTTAAATTTCCTATTAAAAGTATTTCCGACAAAGTGGGTAAGTGTAAACGATCATAATCAACAGAGAAAAAATGAAGATACTTCATCCAGTTCGACTCTCATGTTATAAAATTTATTTATCTCTAAATTCATTTTTAACTGCACATTTTCTCAATAAAATAATTTTGCATGTGAAATCATAAATTTCCAACTTTTTAATCGCATATTCTTTAAAAAAATAAATCAATTTTCATAAAATTTATACTAAAGATATGTCTACCAAATAGGGATTTCATAGGATATACTATCATGTAATATGTACACCATGTTTTACATCAAGTTTGACATCATATGAGTTGTCATATTTTTTAACATTAATTTTAACAATATTTTTCAAAATCAATGACTAGATTACACTTATTTGCACTCTAAAATATGGTCATTTCATAGTTATTTTAATGAAATTATAGCTTAATTTATTATATCACGAGTTATTAGGCGAACCTCGATGAATGAAAATGAAATTAAAAGGAAAAAGTGAAAAATGGCAAGATCCAAAGTTTAGGGACTAAAGTGTAAATACTCAAAATTTGTGACGGACCTCACGGTGGAGATTCAAAAATGCTAAGAGTCAATTGGATGCAATTAGAAGTAAAAAACGAGTGAAATATGATCAAGATATTTTTACAAATCGATTTTCAATCGCACGAGTATATTCCAGATTTTTAGCTCGAGATTGAGACACATTCTTGACCTAGTAAATGATCGAATTGGGAAAAACTTTTTCTAGTCAAGTTTTATTTCTTTGAATTATCTTTACAATCCAATTTGAATAGCTTTAATAGGATATTTAGAGAGAAAATTATGTAAAAATACTAAATGAAGTGTAGTGTTGATTTCTCTAGAGAGGCGGTGTCGTGGTGCCACCATCATGGTGCCTAGGCACCGCAAAGCCTTAAATTTTAACAGAAAGGTGAAGCCGAGGTGTTGCCCTTGATTTCTTTGCGACCCCCTGGTGCTACCTCTATGGCGCCAACGCCACCTTAAGCGTCTAGGGAGCGTTTTTAGTCTAATTTGAAACTCATAAAAATTGTACATCTGGCACAAACATTGGGGGAAGTATAAATACAAGAATGGAGGCACTTTTAGGGGGTTTCCACACATTGAAAGACATAGAACACGAGTTGGAGAATTAGAGAGCAAAATCAAAGGAGAAAATCAAGAAATCAACGGTTGGGAATCAAGTTTTGGAATAAGAAGAGAACTTAGTGCAAGATTAATCAGTTTCTCCACATATCAATTCAAAACTTGGTGATGTATTCCAATATTGTTAATTGTTTTTCTTCATACATTATGAGTAGTAAATCTTTTCATTATGGCAAACAACGTGATCCAATTGAGACCTTTTATTTAAGACTCAAGTGTTTTTATCATATATGTGTTGATTTTATTTATATATTTAATGCGTTTAATTATTTGATCACTAATTCAATGATTTTGTGAATCTTTTACAAATCGAGATGTGAGTTTTAGATTTAGACCACATATTAAAATTCGATAATTTAATATAACGTGTAGATATACATATACTAATTATTACGCATTTAGATGAATTTTTATAGCTAATATTTCGTTTAACTAACATTGATTCAGATAGAAATATGCGATTAAATTAATTAAATAGGCTCAATGAGAATTCGTGATTGGTAAATTGTATACAATAGAAAAATTCAATTGAACAATACATTATGTTATAAATCCTGAATTAAGATTTAAAAGTGATCAACAAATGAAATTGTTGATTTGAAACATCAATTCGATCTTTATGTGCAATTTTGATACTTTCAATTTGTTAGAAGTAGTTAGATAAAAAATCTCAACAATTCATAATTTATGTTTGTTTTCATCAAATTATAGTTAGAAATAGTAAATTTAGCATTAAAGTCTAGTCATTGTGGTAATGATAATTCGGATTCAAATGTCCAGTATATTACTTGTTACGATCTCATACAATTGCGATATAAAAAAAAAAACAATTTTCAACACAGACGGGATGTCAAAGATGATTTCAGCCACAAATGTACAAGAAACATAATAATTCATACAAAGATGATTTCAGCCACAAATGTACAAGAAACATAATAATTCATAAAAATAAGGGTAGAAAGTGTATTATATATATCAAAACAGGTGTAAAATTCCCAAAAAGTCACTAGCCATCAGCTGAGCATACGAAACCTGCAAATTCATGTCGAGTCTAAAGTCCCATTAATTGTATCACAAATTAAGGATATGGTGCATTAAAAGGTGAGGTTTGTCTTAGCGGCTTAGCCTTTCTTTTGCCATTTTGGGTGCTTAGCAGAAAAAGGTTGTCAAGTGGGGATGATGCTGCTGATGCATTATGTGCTGATCATATCACACTATTCTGAGGGACACCCCCACCCCACCCCCTCTGAAATGTCTTTCTGAGTTATCCCAAAATTAATCTGACTCTCTCGTCTATACAATACAATATTCACAAACGCACGCATAGATCTCTCCAAAAAAACTTCTTTGCATTAATTACTAACACCCTTTCCACCTTCCCACACAATCTCTTGTTTCTCTGCATATTTATGGGTACACTACCCACAGCAAAACCCATTTTTTTGGGCCTCTTTTGGGCCCTCTGTCAGGTGTGTCAGCTTGTACCGTCCCTGCCATCTCTCAATCCTCTTCCCTTTCATTTCTTTCGAATTTAGTGCTTGCCATTATATAGTACTTCCTACTTGCCCTAACAGCCCACATTACATCCTAAAATCCCTTTTCTAAAACCAAAAACACCCAGTGAGTAAAGATGTTGGCAATAGAAGATGTTTTATGTGAACTCCAAAGAGATGACGTGAATGAGCTAGGGTTGCCACCAGGTTTCAGGTTCCACCCCACGGATGAGGAGCTTATTACTTTCTATCTGGCTTCAAAAGTCTTCAATGGAAGTTTCTGTAATCTGGGCATTCCTGAAGTTGACCTCAACAGATGTGAACCATGGGAACTTCCAGGTATGTATATGCCTCATTCCAGCCCAACATCTTCTAGTATAACCATAATGTTTTTGTTTTTACAGAAGTTGCAAAAATGGGAGAAAGGGAGTGGTATTTCTTCAACTTGCGAGACAGGAAGTACCCAACTGGTTTAAGAACAAACAGAGCAACCGGTGCTGGATACTGGAAAGCAACAGGAAAAGATAGAGCAATACACAGTAGTACTTCAAGTAATGGTGCACTTCTTGGAATGAAGAAAACCCTAGTTTTCTACGGGGGTAGAGCCCCTCGGGGTCAGAAGACCAAGTGGGTCATGCATGAATACCGCCTTCTCACTGACTTTTCGTCTCACACGTGCAAAGTGAGTTTACTCGCACACTCGAATATCTACCCTTTCCCACCCCAACTCCTACAGTATCGTACATTCCAAAATACTAAAAGCGCCAAATCTTAGAAATAGAGTGGTACTGTGAAATGAGATGTTCAAAATTTGGGAAGGGTGATTTGAATTAAAGGTTCTTGTATGCAGTATGCTGGACTGTCCATTGAAGTTTTTCTCCAATTGCCTACAACATGATGCAGTGTTTTGTTCTTTTAGGCTTGATTTGATCATTTTTTCTTGATATTGATGGAAAAGATTTCACTTGACTAATAATAATCCTCAAATGACAATGATTTTGTTCGTTTTATAGGAGGAATGGGTGATTTGCAGAATTTATCACAAGGTGGGGGAGAAGAAAAATAATCAATTAAATGAAACACCAAGAACACAAGGTCCAATGCATGCTCTCCAAAACCAGAACCTTTTTCTGATTCAGAACCAAGAAAGCAACTTGAAATCCATAATAAATCCAGTGGTTTCCCACTGCAGTGACCTCTTTTCATCCGCAAATGTTAATTACCGACCCATATCTCTTCCACCCACTGAAAACGCCATCACTGCCACCAACAGAGGCGGAGAATTCAAGGAACTGATGAGCAATTCTGTTACCAAACAATTCACAACAGAGGCTAGATTTGATCCCCATAGCATTAGCTGGACAGAAAAGATTCATGAAAGCACCGCCGTCGCCGTGTATCAGAATCCCTCGTTATTTGGAATGGATGGTGTTGGAATAGGGTTCACATCGGCGCCGGTAGCTAGTGATTACTGCCATTCAGTTGCTTTTAACAGAGCCGGATTTGAGATAGTCGTAGATCATCATATTGAAGAGACTGCAGATTCTTGGCCTCTGGATCTTTAAATATATATCTTCTGTTTAAACACGGAACAAATTTGGAGATGTTCTGCAGCTAAGGACTTGTTTTACTTGGAAAAATCAGTACAGTTGCAATTATTTGTTTCCTGAAAATATATTTTGTCGCATCTTCTACTTAATCATTTGTTTACCTTTTTAGGGGTGACTTTGTTCTATAAAAATGAACCAACCAAAGCACCAATTCACGACCATACACAAGAATACGACTGCTAGGAGAAAAATAATTAATAACGACCGTCCATTCGCGAAGTTTCAACCTTACTAGTTATTGCAGTTTACATGAATTGGGATATGTTAATCGCTCACTAAACTATTGAATAACTTACTGTGTTTGGAAGAAAAAATCATACTCTTATTTAATCAACAGTGGCTTTATATAAGCCTTTCACAAAGAAAAACAGAAAACAAATTCCATGTTGAACACTCCTAAGAACGTGGCAAGAGATCTAGACCAATTCAAATACTAATCAGCACTAACAACTCACTCCAACAATTAGGGGATTATTAACAGAAAGTCAAATATAAAGCAGTAAATACAATTAAACCTTAATGCTTTAACATATCTTCCCTTAAATTGAATTGCAAAAATGCAATCAGTTTACTCTAACTTCGAACACAAACCAAGCTCATCACGCAGCCTCAAAAAACACATCCAATTTGAGAGGCTTTGTCATAATATCAGAAAGTTGTTCTTGTGTGCTGTCCAGTTCCCTCCTTTGTCTAAGTCACGCAAAATATGAAATCTCACATCTATATGTTTGCTCCTCCCATGCATGACTGGATTTTTTGAAAGTTTTATAGCCAAATTGTTATCACAATAAATTGTTGTACACTTACTTTGAGTATGTCCCAGCTTCTCAAGAACTCTCCTCAACTAAATTCCTTGGCATGCACAATATGCTACTGCAATGAATTCGGCCTCTGTAGTGGACAGGGTCACAACTGGTTGCTTCTTCGAAGTCCATGAAACTGCTCCAGTTCCAAGCATGAAAGTGTATCCAGAAGTGTTTTTCCTATCATCAATGTCTCCAGCATAATCACTATCAGCAAACCCCACCAGTTCTTCTTCTCCACGTCTTTTATAAGCAATCCCCAGCTCAACTGTTCCCTTCAGATATCTTAGGACTCTTTTAGCAGCTTGCAAGTGTATTTCACTGGGCCTCTTCATATATCTACTAATCAAACAAATAGAATACATCAAGTTCGGCCTTGTAGCAATTAGGTACATGAGGCCGCCTATCATTTGCTTGAACATTGTTGTATCTACAGCAGCTCCTCCATTCTTTGATAATTTGAACCCTGGAACGATTGGATTCTACACCGAGTTGATATTCAACATTCCAAACCTCTCCAACACTTCATGTGCATATTTCTTCTGATTGATAAATATTCCATGCTGATTCTGTATGACTTCTACATCAAGGAAATACTTCATTTTGCCAAGATCAGACATGTCAAATTCCTTCTTCATTGACTCCTTAAATCTCACAAACATATCCTCATTGTTTCCACTAAAAATCAAATCATCTACGTAAAGATTCACAATGAGAATCTTACCTCCATCTTCAGTCTTCACAAACAAAGTGTGCTCACAGTAGCATTTCTCAAAGCCTTTTTTAATGAAGTACCCTTCAATTCTGCTGTACCAAGCTTGAGGAGCTTGCTTGAGTCCGTACAATGCTCTTCTAAGTTTGTAAACCTTGTGTTCTTCCCCCTTTCTTTCGAACCCTTGTGGTTGATCGACAAACACAACCTCATTTAATTCTCCATGCAAGAACGCGTTTTTCACGTCCAATTGATACACATACCAGCCCTTTTGTGCAGCAAGGGCGAGAATCACTCGATAGTATCCCATCTGGCCACCGGAGCAAACACCTCATTGTAATCAATACCATGCTGCTGTGAGTAACCCTTTGCCACAAGGCGAGCCTTAAACTTGTCCACCTCACCATTCTCGTTAAGCTTGGTTTTGTACACCCATTTCACCCATATTTTCTTTGCTCTTTCTAGTAATGTTGTTAACTCCTAGGTCTCATTCTCTTCGATAGCTTTGATCTCCAATTTCACGGCTTCTCTCCACTTCGAACTCTTGACATCTTCTTCAAAAGATACGGGGTCTTCTGAAGCAGTGAACATCACCAAATTTTCAATCTCATCTTCCTTTGATAAAACTTCACCTGACACATAATCTTGCATCCAAGAAGGTTCTCTTATCTTCTTCCCTTGAACTGGACTCAAAGAACATTCTTCATTTGATTCACCAGGTGAATTGATACCTCTACATTCTTCTACTTCCTCATTTTGAGCATTTACACCATTTTTAGTTTGATCTTCTTGATTCCTGATTTCTTCCTCATCATCCCACTCTAATACATCAGCTTTCAACTCATCAGTGCTTCTTCCCTAATCCCATTTCTCATCTTCAGTAAATACCACATCCCTACTAATTACCACTTTCTTTGAAACTGGATTTTATAGCCTATAGGCTTTCGACTCCTCACTTACACCTAACAAGACACATTTCTCACTCTTATCATCCAACTTTGATCGTCGACTGTCTGGAATATGTACATGACCAACACATCCAAATACTCTAAAATAATGCACAGTAGGTTTGTTACCGCTCCAAGCCTCTTTAGGTGTTACCTCCTTCACAGCTGAGGTTGGACTCTGATTCAATATATGTATCGCCCAATTAACAGCTTTAGGCCAAAACTCCTTAGGAATCCCTTTCTTTGATAGCATGCTACGTACCATGTTCATGACGGTGCAATTTTTCCTCTCTGCCACCCCGTTTTGTTGGGATGTGTAAGCAGCAGTAAGCTACCTAGCTATTCCATTTGCACTGCAAAACTGATTAAACTCGAATGAGGTGAATTCTCTACCTCTATCAGTACGTAGATAGCAAATAAGATTACCAATTTCCCTTTCAACAAGTGCTTTGAACTTCTTAAACACATTAAACACCTCAAACTTTTTTGATAAGAAATAAACCCAGGTCTTCCTATTGTAGTCATCAATAAAGTTGATTAAGTACCTTTTGTGACTATGTGATTCAGGCTTGATGGGTCCGCAGATATCGGCAAAAACCAATGGAAGACGTTGTGAGGCTCTCCACAGGCTCATCTTGGGAATTACTTCTCGATGTTGCTTCCCCACTATGCAGTCAAAACACACATTTGATGGAGCTTTGAGAATTGGTAGTCCTTTCACCATTTTGTCATTGATAAGAGTTCTTAGTCCCTTGAAACTGAGATGTCCAAATCTACAGTACCACAAATGCGAGTTGTCTTCAGTCACAATCTGAAAGCATGTTGTAGCTTGAGGCATCACTGAAGCCAACACAACAAACATCCTATTTGCTGACATTTTGGACTGCATAATTGATCCTCTCCTTGGATGATAAAGGTTGCACATACCATTTTGAATTAGAATGGCAAACCCTTTCTCTTGTAGTTGGCCAACGCTTAAAAGATTGTTCTTTAACTCAAGCGCAAAATAAACTTCGGTGATTACCTGAGTCAAACCACCCACTTGAAGTCTGATATTTCCTTTTCCCATTACCATCATCTTTGAATTATCTCCAAGCTTCACAGATTACCTGAACCTTTCATCAAGATCTGAGAAAAAAACCTTGGTACCACACATGTGGTTACTGCACCTAGAATCTAAAAACCACACATTTTCCCTTGTTGAGTTGTTCATCTTGACATAAAACATTAATAGCATCTCCTCGTCTTCATCCAACTTAGCATAGTTTGCATCGTTCCCCAAACTAGGGCATTCATATTGAAAGTGAACTAATTTGTGGAGTTGAAGCATTCCACAAGAGCTTTATTGAAAGGCTGCCTACCCTTGCCTTGACCTCTTTCTCTAAAACTTCCACAAGCTCTTCATCTCCCTTCAACTCTATATTCATCTCTTCCTATATCCTTTTTTTAATTGGTGATGTTTAAAACACACTCTTCCTCCTTCTGTCCGTACATCCTCTATTCGTGGACTAACAGGCTGCTCTAAAGCTCATCTATGGTCATGGTGGCGAGATCATTGGACTCTTCTATCAAACACACAACATAATTGAACTTGTGAGCCATTGATCTCAAGATTTTCTCAATGATCACACTCTGCTCCATTTTTTCTCCATGTACTTTCATCTTATTTGCGATGGTCAGTGTCCTGGCAAAATATTCATCCACTTTTTCACCCTCCTTCATGCCAAGAATCTCGAACTCCCTTCTCAAAGCCTATAGCTGAGCATGTTTCACCTTCGTAGAGCCTTGATACTTTAGTCTCATAGAATCCTAGATGGCCTTTGCAGTCTCCTTATTGAGAATGGTCTCAATAATAGTTCTATCTATAGCTTGGAATAGATAGTTCTTGACCTTTAAATCTTTCAGTTTCAGATCTGCAATGGTCTTACGTTGCGCCTCTGTTGCCCTTTCTGCTGCTATATGTATCTCATTCTCTATCAAGTCTCAATACTCCTTCGATTTGAGGAAATTATCCATGATCATAGCTCAATGATCGTAATAACCATCGAACAGTGGAGTCGCCTACTGAACAAAGCTGATGTTCTCTATCACCATGATTTTTTGACTTCTCTCTCCTTTAAGAAACTGCAGTTTCACAAAACACTCAATCAGGCCCCTGTGATGGTGGCTCTGATACCATTGATAAGTCACTCACTAAACTATTGAATAACTTACTGTGTTTGGAAGAAAAAAGCATACTTTTATTCAATAAACGGTGGCTTTATATAAGCCTTTTACAAAGAAAAAAAGAAAACAAATTCTACGTTGAACACTCTTAGGAACGTGGCAAGACATCTAGACTAATTCAAATACTAATCAGCACAAACAACTTACCCCAACAATTAGGGGATTATTAACAGAAAGTCAAATATAAAGGAGTAAATACAATTAAACCTTAATGCTTTAACATGATATTACACCAATAAACATGCATATTATAATCAAAACTATGTATCTTTTCATAATCATGAAATCGAATAGAATTCGACTTACCGAAGCCAAATACGTGAAGACAAAGTGAGAAGTCAATTCTTCAATCAAGAATTTTTTGCAATCGAAATAAAAGTTAGCCTTTCTATCGAATCGAAATAAATTTGACACTAGAAATGATGAAATGCAATTCATGTGATTTGGTCGAGGTAAGAGTTTGATTCTTTCACCTTAACACAAATTTGTCCTTCATTGGTGCTAACGGTTTTTCGGCAATCGTCTTCCAAGATGCAAGACCACGACCCTCAATAGGAGCATTCTAAATTATGTAGACCAGCGATCTTGAAACGAAATCTTCTCTCTACCACGACCATAATTTTTTATGCAATAAAAACCACAGTTTATGAAGTGTTTTGATGTAACACCAATGAAATATATGATATGGAATGATTTAAAAACAACAAGGGTGACCAATTTATAGAGAATGAAGGATTATGCTAGGAGACACACACCACAAACTCAACATTTTTCATAAAAGGTCGCTGCCTTTCATGATGTTTGCCTGGCCACAATTTTGTTGCTCGAGCTCCCAACCTGGCTCCAGGTTGGCGCTTGAGCGGCGGCCTTAGTGGTGGCAAAATAGCTCGTGGGCTCGCACAGCTCGG
>CAIGRS010120626.1:0-33154 GCA_903798395.1 Fraxinus floribunda
ATTGGTCTGCTCAAACGAGCCACATCTTGCGGGGGCGTGTTAAGGGATATAATCCCACATCGAATAAAGATGTAGACACAGACCAATTAATAAATATTTTGGGCTACTCCTCTTAATAAGGTTAACCTTTTAAGATGGACCCCAAATCTTAACCGGGAGAAACCCCACTTACAAAATAGTGATACGCTGAAGACGCGACCAAATAATAAAATTCAACAGAGATTCGACACAGGACTCGAGAATGTCTGTGGAGAAATTAAAACCTCAGCCAGCCGAGTGTGTCATTGCAAGTTTAAGCCATGGCAAATCAAACGTGCTCTTTTCCAGATCAACTAAAATATGTATTGAATGATATGCTTTATAAATTCATTAAGAAGAGATATTAGATTCACACAAAATTTTGACTCATTTACTTAGAATACTAGTTTCGATGTAAAATAAATTCTTGAAATTAAGTCATGAATAAGAATGTACCTGAATGAAACTTGACAGGTCTCCAGGACCGAAAGAATAAAAATTATTTGAACTGTTTACTTCATCTAATGCAATCTGAGCTTGAGAATTATCTTTTGAACGTGTAGCAATTGGTGTCCCTTGAGTGAGATCTGAAGAGGATGCCGATAATGGTAATTTGGAATAATATTCGGATTTTTTTAGGTCATTTTTGCTATCGGCTTCTCTCTCCCGAGAATTTTCCGTGCCGCTGGTGTCATCCTGTGTAAATTGCTCGTCGTTCTCCTTCATCGAAGCCCTTCCCTGTTCATTGTTTTTCGTTTTGGGTATGTATATGTGTTTCTTGAAAACCCGGCATAATGCAAAAGAATCCTGGTGGATGAAAATAACTTGCAATTAGATTAAGGAACGGTGAGATAAAGTAGACTCTGCATGTGCTAGAAGAGTGAGAGTAATTACTTCACTAATGCAAATTTTCAGATTGATTATTTATTAATGTTTACTTCTAGAGTCAAAACCCTAGCTGCAAGAAAACCGGATTCTTCAATAGGTTAGACGATATTATCAGCGACTAATTTCGACCATTGCCAAAATCACTCGCTACTAATTCATGTAATTCAGACTTAAATTAGTGACAGATCTAGCGACGGAATATTTGTTGTGAGCACTGATTTCGGTTAAATTCCATGCACCGACAATGTCATTTTGCTTGATATATATTTGATCACATTATGATTGGAATTGTAGGAAAAATGGGAAAGCACTGTACCAATAAACTTGATGCAGTGCCACAGGAGGACTCACTGAGTCGATACTCGTGCATTACCCAGTCGGTTCTGATGCCATGAGGCGCTCTCCCTCTGTAATAAACCAGTGTCTTCTTCATGCCAATAGCTAGTTTCTGAGACAGCACTTTCCGGTCTTTTCCAGTAGCTTTCCAGTATCCTTCCCGGGTGGCCCGGTTCGTCCTTGATCCGTTCGGGTATTTCCGATCCCGGGGGCTGTAAAAGTACCATTCCATATCTTTACTTGGCAAGAAAGATTTATCTGTGGACAGCTTCTCGTCAATCAAAATAGAAATAATAAGAATTCGACAAATCATATGAAACCAATCCCATCTAACACTGTATTACATATATACCAGGTAAATCCCAAGGTTCACGTTTGTAGAGATCAACTTCTGGGATGATTTCAAGCTCATTATTTCCACCATTGATTTTCCTATCCAGATAGTAAGCCACAAGCTCCTCGTCCGTTGGATGGAACCTGAATCCTGGAGGTAGACTCGTTTGTGCCATACAGAAAACGCCCTAGAGAGAGAGAAAGAGAGTGTGTGTGCAGAAAATGGAAGAAGGGACTGTAACGTTCGATTTTATTGAAGTCTGTTGATTGGGTTGTACGACAATGTGGAACTATTAATATCAAACCCGTAAAAGTAGCCCTAATCTTCCCAAATTTTTACATGGGCAGCCATTATAAAACACTTAGATTTTCTAGTGCTTTTTGTGAATGAGAAAAAATCAAAAGGACAAATTCTGTAGTGTAGAAAATAGTAAAATAATACCATGGGCACTGGGACGCTGGGTCTTTAATAGATTCTGTGTCAGCATTGTGCTGTGAAAACAACGAGGAAGAAGGAGAAGCTTCCCCGCTTTTTGTCTGCTCATTAACTAACAAAATGAGAGGGGCATGCACAAGTTGATTGTCATGCGGGTGTATGTACTCTTCTTCAAATCAAAAGATTCTTTGGAAGGATTAATCTATGGGAAAAGCCCCTTCGCCCCAAAAAGGGTGCCTGGGTCAAACCCAAGCGCGCCCCCTATTGGTGGGGGGCCTGACCACCAATAGGGGGATGCCCAGATTTCACCCGGGCACGTTTTTTCGAGCAAAGTAGCACAACCCTTAATCTATTCGTCTATTGGCTAATGGAGGGTGACGCCAAGTGGCGCTCCAATGGGTGGGGGCCTGTGGGACCTGTAATTTAATGAGTTAATTATGCTAATAAATGACTTGGAAGATCGACAACAAAAAATAATAATAATAATATAATTCGGTATTTTGGATTGGATGCAAAATATTTCTTTTTGATCAATCATGCACAAAACCGACTATTAAGTAGATATTATGTACTAATTTACGTAATTAATTAAGTTATTATTTATATATTTTAGCTCCAGTACTGTTGGATAAAAAAGGACTATTATTTGTTTAGATTACTTTCCTAGATTTTGTTTTAGTTTTAAAAATTAAGACTCCTCTAGGGAAGAATTTATAAATAGATAAAAATGAGTTTTGGATAAGTGGAGAGTAATCGAGTATTTATTGGTCAATCGGATAATGAAGTCAAATATAAACTTTGACAATTTCTAATTTATAATTTTTGTTAAATGGAAGTTAAAAGTGTAGTTGATTGTTATTTTAGCTCATGTTTGATTTAGACAAAAAAATAGATTTTTAGCCCATGTTTGACGCTACTTTTCAAACTCTTTTTTTTTCACATACATATTTTCAACCATACATTCCGTTGTGGTCTAAAATGCTTTAATACCAATTTGTTGTGAACAGATAAAAGATTAAGCCACAATACGAAGCAATTGATCACAAGAACAATATAGTTTTATAGAGAATGAAGATTTTATTATAATATGGAGAAATAATATAAAGATCACGTGTTTACAATGTTTCTAACTTTTCACTGTCATAATGAAGAGTCAACTGTATATAGGGAATATATAGAGGACGTCCAAACCCTAATAGTAGAGATGTAGATGAAGTAGAATGCCAAAAAAAGAGTTCAAAATGAAAAAGGAGACCAAAACAACAAAGAGGATGGAACAAGTGACGTCGCAGTGCCACTCGGCCTTGCTATTTTATTTATAGCCGTCGGTGCTTAGGAGCCTCATTTTCAACTCAAACCCCTTCCAATGATGTTTTTCTTCATTCGAAAGTCCTATTCAAGTCCAACACAATTTTTCACTCTCAATGGGCTTCCAAGTAGAATTTTAATTAGAATTTGCTAAGGAAATTTGAATATGATTTCATAATTGCATTCCAAATAGGAATTTAATTAATGTGCACTTTAATTAGAACTCTCAATTATCTTTAACAAAGAATTCAGATAACACACGAATTCTAACACATTCATATAATAAAATATTTTGCACGTAAATAAAAAAAATCCTACTTTTTACCACATATTCCCCTAAAAATTACTATTCAAAACTCATTTTTCCCAAAAGTATGGTTGTCAAATAAGGGTTTAGTAAATTTTGATAAAAATTGATGAAATATGTTGTCGAAAAGTTATTCTCATGTAATATGTAGTTAAAATTAATTGTCAATTTTAACTTAAATTTTAATAATATTTTAAGTTGAATCAAACATGGGCTAAAGTTGTTTGTTATTAGAGGTTATAATTATTGAATTCTCTTGCAATATGTCATCGTTTTTAGTTAGCAATTTTGGGAATTAAAGATGTTGTTAATCTTGTGTTTGCGTTCTTCTTGATAGAAGTACATCGAGTATATGTAAGAAGTAGCACATTTATGTATATAATAATAGCGTATTCTTTTGTTATCTTCTTCAATTTAGTGTAACAACTACATATACTTTAAAATCAAGCACACGCAAGTTTTCATATTCGGGATCCTTAATTTAACTCAATGAAATAACTACGAGACTGAGCCGCCACCAAGTAATCATCGTATATATCATTTAGTCAATTGTAAAATATATTGAGTGCGAATACACCATTAATTCCATACTCGAAAACAAAAACAAAGAGCCTTGCATAAAAACATTATAAGAAAATCATGTTCATATTATGAAACATTTTTTTAATATAAACTTTTATTATTCAATAAGTGTCACAAATAATACAATTATTTAGTGGTTTCATATTTGCAATGGACTCCATTATATGATTCCTTCAACTTTATCACATCCCGAAGGAGAAGAAAAACTCTCAACTTTTATCGTTCGACCAGTTGAAGGGCTGAACAAAACTACATGTCACCTCGTCATGTTTTGCTTTATCTTTTTCATTTTTTTTCTTTTTAATTTGTTTATTTTCGCTACTTTTCTTTACTGGTTTTTAATTTTTGGGTTGTGTTCAGTGCTCTTTAATCTTGAGTATACTTTCCGTAAAGTTTCATTTCCAAGTGGGTAAAGACAATATTATATAACCACTTTAATAATTACAAACCCTATCTTTGACTGCTCTCTCTACGGTGAAGCAAAAAACTATAAATAAAAAAATTTAGATTCTTTGTAGCCCCTGCATTGTAATCAAAAGTACATAAAATTATACAACACAACAATTTGAGAATTGTAGGTCCTGTGAATCGACTTTTCATTTCAACACAACAATTTGAGAAACGACAACGAAACTTACATGAATTGTTGGGTTTTCTTCTTATAAATGAAGAAATAACCTTTTTTTCACGATTAAGCCATTGTTTGAGCCCAATTTTTTGAAAATAGATTTTGTAAAAAATGATTTTTTGAAGAATGCTTGACCAAGAAATAAAAAAAAATTTAATAAAAATTTATGTGCAAAATTATTTTATTAATATAATTATGGTTAAAAATTAGTTTGAACAAATTAATTTTAAATAATAGAGCTCATACATGGTCTTAATATATCCCTTGAGTTTTCCGAAATTCGAAAGGATGAAAGTGACGTTTCCTTTCCTTCCAATTGCTTATGACATTGGGTGCACCATATTTTCCTCGAGGTTTTATTTCCTTAACTCCACATGACAAGAACACATAGGTTTAATGGCAATGGCAGACGGATGACGTTAAAAAGGATGATTTGCGCAGTGAATTGATAGATTGATAGGGTAACTGTCAGTTTTAGAACATTAGGCAGGGTTTGTGCAGTTACTTCATAGTTTAGGGATGTTTCGTGTTAATTTCCCTTTATACTAACAAGATTTTTAATCTTACTTACTAAACTAACTACTGTAATTCAATATATCCATAATTTAGGGGCCCAAACTTCTTGTTTTGGTTTACTATTATTGATGCATACAAGAAATAGCATTCAGCATTTTATCTACTTACAAACAATGGTGCCAAAAACATTATTAAATTCGTCAACTTTTGTAATTCCTCGCCTTGCACGAACTGTATAATGTATAACACAAATCACAATATAATTTTTTAATGTGGCATTTAGCCCATGTTTGGTAAGGATTAAAATCGGATTTATAGCAAATTTTGATAAAAGTTGATGATATTTGTTTTTGAAAATTTGTGGGTTCCATGAAAATTTGTGATTAAAATTAAATATCGATTTTGATTTTGATAAAATTTAGATTTTAAGGGTGTGTTTGAGCCACATTATTTTGGAAGAATGTATTCTGGAATAGTAGATTGATGGAAAATGTGTGGTTGAAAAAGAAATAAAAGTTATTGATGTGATGAAAAATATTATTTTATTAAAAAATGTGTGATCGAAAATGAGTAGAAAAATAAGAATGAAAATTTTAATATATACCCAACGGGGGCTAAACATACAAAACAGAAGCTTAGTGTTCTTTGCGTCAATTATAGTTGGGCAATCTCAACACTAAAAAATTAGGCCCAACTTATCTCTTGTTTGATATTCATTATTTCTAAAATACATTTTTATTTTTTTATTTACAATCACATATTTTTCAATAAAATAATATTATACACAAAATCAAAACTTTTTCGAGAGTGTTTGATGAAGAATTTAGACCGTGATAAAAAATTTTGAAATGTGTGGTTGAAAAGTTGTGGTTAATATTGATTATTTTGACTTTTATTTAGATTAAAATCAGATTTTAATTCGGACCAAACATTGACCTTGTTTTTTAACTACCTTCAATATTATTCTAAATGTATTTTCATCGAATAATGAGGATCAAATAGGCAAACATTTGTTGCAATTCAAATTCCCCTCTAATAAGGAAAATAAAGGAGAAAGAAAAGAAATAATATAAAAATGCTAATTATGTTCACCCCACATTTTTTATTTTTTGTATTACATTTTAATTGCACTTGAAGTTTTTAATCTTTGCTTATTATAACACATATGTCCTAATAGTTTTTCATGTCATTCTTATCCTTAAATTATTCATTACTACGCTTCTGTTTGGTACACATTAAAATTTTCATTTTCATTCTTCTACTCATTTTCAACCACACATTTTTTAATAAAATAATATTTTTCATCACATCAATAATATTTTTTTCTTTTCAACCACACATTCTATATCAATCTACTATTTCAAAATACATTATTCCAAAATAATATGGCTCAAACACACCCTTTATGTCAAAAAGTCCGTTAAAATGATGTAAAATAATTAATTTTTCATCATATTTAAAATAAATAAATTAATTTAAAGTATGGAAAAATATTTTTCCCCAATTTCAAAATATGAAAACAAAATATTTGGATATAATATAATCAATTAATGAAATGTTGAAAATAATTATTTAATGAAAATAGTCAAGAAAATAATTGTTACTATGAGCAAAAATTGACCAAATGAAAATTCTCCAAGCCCATAGGTAGAAAGAAATAATAACTGAAGTGATCCGTTGAACTAAGGTGACTCCGCATGCACACACATCAAGCGTCAAGACTCGAGAGTCGGCACCGTGCACGTCGAAACGCAAACGCACCGCGAAATCCCTTTGCTCCTTCTTCATCAGATTCCTCCAATTATCTGTAATGCTGTAAAAACACCTCAAATCAATGTTTTTTTTCTTTCAATTTCAATAACATTTTCAATTTTTTTGGAGTGTAGAATAAATCGAAATGGGGCAGCCATCGGCGCCGCCGCCCCCGATTATCCATCCTCCGCCGCCTCCTCTACTGGTACCGCCTCCACCTCGAGCTCAATCTACCGGAGTAAACGGAGGGGGTTGCCAGGTGCGTTGCGCGGGATGCAAGATGGTGCTGACAGTGGGCCCGGGTTTGACGGAGTTCGCGTGCCCTAGTTGCAAATTGCCGCAAATGCTGCCGCCTGAGCTGATGCAGCCCAACCAGGTCCAGGCCCATCAACAGCGCAATGTTCCAGCATACGGCGTTGATCCGACGAAGATACAGCTGCCTTGCGCTCACTGCAAGGCCTTGCTTAATGTTCCCCATGGCTTGTCACGCTTCAATTGTCCCCAGTGTGGCATTGAACTGGCAGTCGATCTGTCGAAGTTTCAACAGTTCTCTTCGGATCTTCACCTCCCGCTGCCTCCTGAAGAAGTCAATGAGGTTTCCTCTTTTATTTCTCCTATTTTTTTCTTTAAATTTTTAGTGGTAGCATTGTTTGTAGTGACATGGAAATTGGAAGGTTGGTTACTCACTTATTGATGTTAAACTTTGTGTGAATGCCGTTGAATTTCTTTTCTGGAAATGTGAATTTTGGATTCCCGAGCGAATGGATAGCGAAGTTTGGGGCGTCATTAATAAAAAATTGTGGGACATTACCAATTAAGTGTATTTCACATGTGGCTTATTGAGTAAAGGAACGTAGTGTACTACTGACTATGCTTGATGTTCATGATCAATCGTGCTCTGTTTAGAAAGTAATAACAATTGATTTCCTTTTGAAGGAATCTCTCTATTTTCTGAAAAGACTAAATGATAGTAGATTATGAATTGTTTCTAAGAGGATTTTCTTAAATAATTTGCTCCAATCTCAGTAATTAAGATTCATTGAGATGTCTATTCAGATAAACCTTCTTATCTCGAGGATTTCACTATGGTCCATGTGAAGTTTTGTGAGATTATTACTTTTAGCATATTTGTGGTTAGTCTCAACTGATACTTTAAAGTTAAGAGACATAGTTAGAAAGGGAAAAAAAAAAGTTAGGATTGAGGTGCAGAATTATTGGCAGGCAAGATTTTAGGATTTAAACCTTTGAGAAACCTAGATGCTATAATATGGGGAACTTGATAAAATATCACAACTTTGCAATAGCTCTTCGAAGTGGATTAGATATTTCCCAACAATGGATGTACCTTGTCTACCGTACAAAAATAATTGATCTAGCAATTGAGCCAGATGTTCAATCATTGGAGGAACTGAAAAGAAAAAAGTGAGTCAAAGTTGGCTTTCCAGTGTCAAAGATTGAACCTTGTCATTCTTCGTTGAGATATTTCATTGGAATATATATCAAGGGTCTCATCTTCTATTTCAGCTTTAACATTTGGACTTTACCCATCACATTGACGTAAAAAAAAGTATTGATTTTGTAATGAAAATAGTAATATTTTGACATGCGATATAGAAGAAGTGAGAGTAAAATGTCCTAGTTGCCACTAAACTTTCCCAAATGTTTACTATTTGGCATTAAACTTCAAATGTTTTCTGAGTTGCCACTACTTTCTCAATTGTCATTGCACATTAAAAAGTTAAGTCCGTTAACTTCTGAAATAGCTAATGTCACATGAAATAACATTTTTGTAAGTTCAGTGGCAACTGGAAAAAAATTTAGATTTCAATGGCAACTTGGAAACATTTGAGAAAATTCATTGGCATTGGCAAGTCTGAAAACTTTTTAAATTCAATGGAATTGAGAAACATTTGGAAAAGATTACGGGCAACTTGGATATTTTACCGTGCGAGCTTTAGCCCTTGTTTGAGCCCATTTTATCGAAAATTCATTTTTTCAAAATTCATTTTCAACCACACATTTTTCAATAAAATAATATTACACGTAAATCAAAAACTTTTTCTTCATTTTTAATCGCACATTCTCCAAAAATCGCTATTCAAAAATACATTTTTTTCTCTCAAAATGTGGCTTAAACAAGGGCTTAATATGGTTTTCATTAATTACCTTTCTTCAAATGACTCAATAGCCTACACCTTTTTATTCATGTTATAAACTTCGACATTCCTTTGTACAAAGTACATGTTTAACTTGGCAAGAATGCTATGTCCTCATAAGAAGTAAAATAAAATAATATTCAACGCATTGTTCTTAACCTATTTGTATGAGATGAATATTCGGGTTGGAGGGGATGATCGTAGCCGTTGGAGGTTGGCACGGAATGATGTTTTTTCAGTTCACTCTTATTTTCAATCTCTTTTGGAACCTGCAGAGATTTCATTCCCCTGGAAGATGGTCCACGGGTGGCATTTCTACTGTGGACGGTTGTGAGGTGGCAGACATTAACGATGGATAACCTCCGTAGAAAAGACTTTTATGTAATCGAGTGGTGCCATATGTGTAGGAGTGATGGGGAGACGCATGACCACTTGTTCATTCACTGTGATGGCATTCGTTGGATGTTGAATAATATTCTAGTTTCTCAACATATAGACTGGGTGTTGTTTAGAAGTGTGGAAGACGTGTTGTGGCCATGGAGGATAAAGATTCGTGATAAAGATAGCAAGCTTGTATGGAATCTTATCTCGGGATGTATTATATGGTGTGTGTGGAGAGAAAGAAACAACGATGCTTTGAAGACCAAACTCGGACCACAGAGCAAATTAGACAATTCTTTTTATCTGACTTTGTATAATTGGTTTAATGTCGCGGCTAGTAATCCTANTAGTTGGTTTAATGTCGCGGCTAGTAATCCTATAGAGGGGCTGCGTAACTTCATGTCTTTTCTTTCTTGTTTAAGTTGATTATACACTTCCTGTGTATTCTTCTTTGATTAATAAAGTATTTGGATTATCTATAAAAAAAAAATATTGGAAAGAAAAGTTCGATGATGCCGGTTGAGTTCCGTTTCAATGGCTTTTGTTTGGAAGAGAGAATTTTGAAGGGAAGTTGTGGAAGTGTTCTTATCTTAAGTAGATATAGCATTACAATCAGGGTAATACGGCAATGGTCTCCTTTACTTTGTAAAAAATAATTACTAGTGCAGGAAACACCCGTTAGTTCAAAGACCTTAATTTACTGTAAGGGAGGATGACCTAATGAATATGGACTTGTCTCTTTTGGAAGTTGAAGAAAAAGATGCATTTGCCATTTACGGGTGAGATTGGTTGTGCCTATGGTGATTGAGGCCTTATTTTATAATCCTTTTAACGAGGGGAATGGGAGAGATTTTAAATGAAATTGCAGGTGTCTTAATTCGGTCGATTTGGAGAGAAGAAACTCCAAAATCTAGATCCTTCTAGGTTTTAAAGAATCTTGCATAAAAGTTCCCTTAAAGTTGGGTCTCCTAACACATTTTTGGCACATGAAGATATCATGTTGAGTTCTTTGTGAGTATCATCCGGATTTTTTTATTTTTTATTTTAGCTATTTTTAATATCAATTGCATGTTTAGAAGTTGCTTGTTTTAAAGTACATCTTTCTTAAGAGTGTATTTTCTTGGAATTACTGTAAATTGTTGATATTTTCCTTTTAACGCCATTCAGGTAGCCATTGAAGTTGAGCGCGAAGAAGATGAAGGTGGAATGGTGGGAGAAACATTCATGGATTATGTATGAGTCCTTATCCTCCTTGAATAATCTGTTTTCTCTCGCTTACCTTCACTCTGCATTGAGCTGTATTTCTTTTCAGCGTCCTCCCAAACTGTCCATTGGTCCTCCCCATCCAGATCCTATTGTGGAGACATCTTCCTTATCTGCAGTGCAGCCTCCTGAACCTACTTATGATCTGAGAATTAAGGATGACCTAGAAAATTCAAAAGCACTGTCATGTTTGCAAATTGAAACGTTGGTCTATGCTTGTCAGGTTGCTTTTACAACTTGACACACATAGACAGATATATGTATGTTGTATTTATGTTTACAATGTTATCTTTTTCCATGACAGAGGCATCTTCAGCACCTTCCGAATGGTGCAAGGGCTGGATTTTTTCTTGGAGATGGTGCAGGTGTAGGTAAAGGACGAACTATTGCGGGGTTAATATGGGAGAACTGGCACCAAGGGAGAACGAAAGCATTGTAAGTGTTTTGTGAGAGCACTATTTAGTGCAAGTTAGGTGTCATGCGGTCTTATCTTAATTTTGTTGAGCACCAGTGATGGCTAAGCTGTGATGCAGTGTCTAATTAAACTCAATTTCAAAAAAAATTCTTCTTCTAATGTCCTTACGCAGGTGGATTTCCATTGGTTCAGACCTGAAATTTGATTCTAGGAGAGACCTGGATGATGTGGGTGCAATGTGTTTAGAAGGTACATGCTGCATTTGTACATGAGTTTTTTCTATTAACTGCCTTGAAATTGGGGCTGTTATTTTCTCATGTTCCTTTCTTTCCATATATCTGTCGTCATTGAGTTTCTTTTTTGGGGAGGGATAGGGGCATTCGGTTGCACATATTTAAACTTCAATAATTATCAAGACAAACATTATCATAGGTGATTTGCCCATGTTATGATTTATATTTTGAAAACAACTTCTTGAATTAGCGAATAAACCTTCTCTATAGTCTATGTTTGGTCAACCAATATCAAGTGCTTAATTTGGTTTTTCCTTTTTATTAAGTAAAATGTGGTATAATATAGTTCCAATCCCCCGATTTTTGATTTTATACTTTCTTCTTGTGATGTTTTCGAATTTAATTGTGTCAATGTACATTCGTACTTGATATATGCTAGGGGTTAAATGAAGCAATAAGATGATAATTTCATTTAATTGTATTATTTTCTTTTTCGCTCTCTGTCTAGGAATGTATGTAAAAAGATATCATAATATGGTTCAATAGTCAATATATTTTGGTTATTGTTAACATAAACCATTTGAGGTTTAGAGGACTTCTGAGTTGGGGTTTTTTTTTTTTTTAATCTTGTAGTGCATGCTTTGAACAAGCAGCCTCATAGCATCTTCTGAAAAAGGCCGTTCTCGTTTGCAGCAGCTTGTACAATGGTGTGGACCCCAGTATGATGGTCTAATCATATTTGATGAGGTATCAGATCTCACAATATGACTATGTCAACATGACTTGCATAAGCTAATCTTGATGTGATTTCAGCATGTTTCATGCAAGGAAATCTTCAACATCTTTTATGATTGCTTATTTTAGTGTCACAAAGCCAAAAATTTGGTCCCAGAAGCTGGAGGACAATCTACAAGAACAGGTGAAGCTGTTCTCGAGATTCAGGTATGTACTTTGCTAAAGTTAATTGAAAACTTTTGTTAAAACCACGTCTCACGTTCCATCCTTTAGCTGTACAAGAATATATAAACTATTGGCTTTCTTCCTGCGGAAATGGCTTAATAGCTTCTATTAATTTGAAAGGAATGATACTTACAGATTTATAGGACTAGAAATTACAAGATAGAAAAGAAATATTGTACAGCTATTTGAAAGATCCTAATGGCTAGACAAACTAGAAAAGGAAATATAACAGCCTTTACCATTACATAAATGGTTTCCCAAGATCTGTTAATAGGAAATAAATCAGAATCTTAATAAGGTAATATCTGAATGTGATAGAGGAATTTCTGCATATCTTTCAACAGTTCATTCTGTGACTTAGTTGAATGCTTGGAAGCCGGGGAACCAGGAATCTCTCTCTCTTTCATCCCCTTCCCTCCATTAACTCTATTTCTGTTCGCTCGTATTAGTGCTATAAACCTTCTTTCACTGAATATAAAATCTTTGAGAATAATGATTGGCCTCTCTACCAGATTGATTTGCTTAGTTTCTGTTGAATCTTATACCGTGGTGGCCAACCATCATTTTTGTCGAATTTGTGTAGCAAAGAATAAAGAGATATGAATTAAGTTGGATAGTGTTAGCTTTTTTAAAATTTTAGAAACTATCTATTCCTTTAGCAACCTGATACTCCATCATCTTTGTTCGTTGAATTGATACCCAAAAATAGCTGGTTGATTTATACTTTCGATGTCCTGACATTTGAATGCGTCAAATTCAGTCCATCAGATTGCTGAATCATGCAAGTGATTGCAATCTCTTTAGAAGAAAAGAAGAGAGAAGACAATCTTTTAACTAGGGGGGGGGGGGGGGAGCTTGGGTTGGTGGGAGATCCACTGTTAGTCCCCTGTTACATTTTGAATGATGCACAGTGAAAAGACTGCAGTTTTGTTATGATGTAATACATCATTCATATTGGAAGGGCTATTGAAGATCCATTAAATGGGTGCAATGTTATTAAACCATGATGACGTGTGAGTTAGATTATAGAATATTGGAATTGGTTTGATAGCCATGCTGTCGAAAGGCTTGCTAAAAAGTTTGTTAGAATATTTGGAGGCAATTATGGGCTGTGTGGTGGGAAGGACAAGTCTTGGAAGCCAATAATTGTGACAAAAGAGTGAAATGAACTGGGAAAGCAACAATATTAGTACTCTGGAAATCTGTTTCTCACCTGAATTTACTGCACGTCTTTAGAAATTGACAAGTTTTTAAGAAGTAGAATTCAAACTCTTACCTTGGTTGCGAGGGTGAGGATTATCAACTAGCACAGGTTGCCCTTGAAACTCTCTAGTTCTGCGAATTATTGTTCTAAAAGGTTATGCAGTTAATCATTTTGCAGCTTGTCTTATTGTTTGTTTAAAGAACATGACTTTTTAATCAGATGATGCCTTCTCCTCTGTGGCTGAGTAATGACGAAAGATAATTTAAAATTCAGGACTGGAAGTAAACATGAGTAAAAATGTTGAGATCTATCTTGGATTATCTAGTAAAAGCTCTATCTATGGAGTGGGGGAGGGTAATGACCAGTTTTTGAAGACGATACATGTCATGGAGGATATAAGAAATGGATTTATCTAATCTTTCACAGTAATGTGGATAAATTCAGCTTATTGTTTTTAAATAAATCCTTTATTATAGAACACTTATTCATTGCAGATGCTTTTCTTGTGACTCTGCAGTTTCTTTCTTCTTTGTTTTTGTAATATTGTCAGTCTTCTTGATTTAAGGCACTATCAATTTTAGGTTTCCAGTCGTTTATTCTGCATCTTCCCCATTATATATAACCAGCATTTGCATTATCACTGATTTCTACATTTTGAAATGAGCTAATTATTTTATACGACTTAATTGTTCATGATTATTGGTGCTATATCTTACCTTCCATAGTGTAGAATGGTCAGCAATTGGGTAATTGATGCAAAACGTCCATATCGTTTGCCTTCATTGCGCAAATCGTCTCTATCATTTCAATTTTGACATTTGGGCCTTCAGATTGACCTTTCTTTGCGCATAAGGTCATTATTGTTTTTTCTCAATTAAAGCATTGTAAAATTGTTAATTTATCCTCTTTAAATAAACAAATAGAAAAGAAAGAAAGAATATAAGAAAAAAGAACTAATTACAGCTAGAGTTTCAAGTTTTTAAAGAAGTACAAACGGGTCTCACGTAAAACAAATTTAAAAGTAACAAAAGAAAAATATTTCATCTTCCCAATTAACCCCACCTACCCCTCCTCCATCCTTTACCCTCCATCACCACCAAAGTAATTAAAAAGAGAATTAAAAGTATAAAAAAACTAAGAAAATAATTTAAAATAGCAAAAAAAGGGGCTCTTCTTCCCCATCTAATTCCACACTTTTTTTGCCTCACGAAATGATGTCTGGAGATGGAATTTTTTCTTCCATTACAGGGTTTACTCAAGATCTTAATCCAAATCTCAATCCTAACTGCTATAATAATTCAAACCTAGCTAACAGGAAAATAAATATTAATTTTTTGGGAAGATGAATTTTTTTAACATGTTTTATATTATTTTAAGTGAGACTTGTTCGTACTATTTGAAAAATTTAGGAATTTGACTACAATTGTATCTTTTTTATATTATTTCTTTTTTTCAATTTGTTTATTTAAAAATGAGGGTCAATTAGTCATTTTGCAATGCTTGAGAAAATAGACGATAATGACCTTTTGCGCAATGAAATGTCAATTTTAGGGTCCATATTAGTCATTTTACAATGTTTTAATAAGGATGATTTGCGCAATGAAGGCAAACGATATGACATTTGCAACAATTACCTATATTTGACGAAAGAAATTGGCGGAATGAGACGGAAAAGACCAACTCCACATGAAAATGTTGAAATGAGGATGCAAATGCAATGTTTGAAAAGATATGGACAATTTGCACAATGAGTGCAAACGATGGGGACGATTTGTGCTAATTACCGTCAGCGATTTGTAGTCCTTTATAATTTTTTTATGTATTTGTTCTGTCTCTACCATATAGTTTAAATCTTGCTTTTCTGTTTTGGCCTTCGATTTCATGTGATTGTATTTTGTATGTTGCCCACCCTTGGAGTTTACTTGTTTGCGATTTCCTTTTTCGATAGTGTACATATTCTAGCGATATCAGTTGCAGCAACAGTGCAAAAATGTTATCTTTCTTGCATGTGAACCTTCTAAAGAATAAGCAGTAATAGCATTAAGCTTTGCAGTGTCTTAATGGACATTTAATTGTCACTTTGATTCAAAAATATTAGGCCCGACTTCCTGAAGCTCGTGTTATTTATTGCTCGGCTACTGGTGCTTCTGAACCGCGCAATATGGGTTATATGGTTCGCCTTGGTCTTTGGGGAGTTGGAACATCTTTCATCAACTTCCGTGAATTTTTAGGTGCGATTTTCATTTAGTGCTGCTGTCAGTCAAATTGATATCTACTTTAAATTTATGTGAGCTATCTTTCATGAATTCAGGATCTTAAGTAGCTACGCTGATGATATCCTTTGGCTGAATTATAGGCTTACCTTCAGTTTCATCATTAATTTCCCTGCTAATTGGTTTGACTGATTTTTTCTTTATCCAGCTTAAGAAATCCAAGCTCGTTTCTTTAACCTTCCATCTCATTTCCCTTTTTTCTCAAAATTTTAAATGTCATTAATTTTACAATTTGAAAAGCTAGAACCCATCTCCAAAGTATTAGGGAGGAGTCTCATATCTGTTTCACTTACGTTTCATCTTCTCAATATGCTCACAGCCTCATTAAGAAATGGATAAAATGGTTGTTGGACAAGATTTATTGTACAAGAGGAAGAGTTATAGTTCTTCGCCTAAGCATGGAGAAAATTAATAGCAAAAGGAACTATGATTTGGTGTCTGACATGTTTGTTATGATAAAGACAATTTGAGACGTTCTTTGATTGTCGAGTCGACACGACTCCTGCATTTCACCACCCTGGATGTTGTTGTGCTAATCACATTTGCTTGATTCTGTATTTCTTATAGACATGTGCTACAGTACTTGTTTAGTATGTTCCCTTAAGTTATCCAGCATGGTACAACTGCAGGTCTTAAGGCATATATTATGTGCTGTTCAGGTTTATTTTTTGCATGCACACTCATATACACTCTCATCTCCAGATTTTCCTTCTCTTTTCAGTGAACCTAAAGATTTACACGATTTTATTTTTTCGATTATGTTTATCCTATGATTGTAAAGTTGTGGCTACCTCTCATGATCCTTTACAGGTGCAATGGAGAAAGGAGGGGTTGGAGCTCTAGAACTTGTGGCCATGGACATGAAAGCAAGGTTTTGATTTAGCATACTGTATGGAATAATTAACTTGAATAACAATTTTGTCAATTAAAGTAACACTTTATTTTCTAGGGGTATGTATGTTTGTCGTACACTGAGCTACGAAGGTGCTGAATTCGAAGTTGTTGAAGTACCCTTGAATTCCAGCATGAAGGTATATGCAGTTTCTTGCTTATACTGACTTAAAAAGGAGATTGATTACTGAACGTAGTGCAATTTAAAAGTTTTATGATTTTCTCACATCAAATATGGTCCTTTTAGGGCTTGTTTGGCATAGCTTCTGCTTTTTGTAGAAGAGCTTCATAAGGAAGTCACATTTGGCCAACTTTCTCTAAAAGCTCTTATATCAAAAGAAATTATCCAAACAGGTCCAAAAACAGCTTCTTAGTCATAGAAGCAACTTTTGGTTTTTTGAAAACCCTGTCAAACAGGCGTATACTGGTTAATTGAATGTTTAAGCAATGCTATGGCGTTGAATATTTCCGCATGTTACTTTTTTCAGTTAGGCTTACTAGGAGTTTGATATCCTGCAATGATGGCTCTTACCTCTTTCTAATAAGTTCTTGATACTTGATATGCTTTTGAATTGGTGCATTTCCATGAATTGTTGTAATCTGATGGATGCAGAAGTTGGTTACAGTACTACCATCCTGTAAAGAGAAAAATGTGCAAATAACCATGCTTTATATATTTTTATTATTGAGCCACTCTGCTATTATGTACCCCCCTCCCCCCAAGTAGCCTGACTGTCCACCCTTCACCATTGTTCTGCTGCTAATGTGTTGGATTATGTTGATGAAAATTGACGATGTGTTTACGAATATTTTATTTCTGTTCCAGCAAGTATATGTGCCTTTATAATTTCAAGGTTTCAGTATTGAAATTGTCTAGACAAGCTTCGTCCTTGTATAATACTATAATTGGCGCATGATTTTCCTGATCATATAAACTGCTAATGTTTGCGACTATCTTTTTTCCACCTGACACTTCACTGTTCTCAGGATATGTATACAAAAGCAGCAGAATTTTTGGCCGAGTTGAGACTAGAATTACTATCAGCAAGTGCATTCCTCACCAATGACAAGCCGAGCACAAGTCAATTATGGAGATTATTTTGGGCTAATCATCAGGTTTTTAATCTTCAACTAATCAAGTTTGCAGCATATATATATATATATAGTTCAATGTTTTCCTTGTATACACAATTCATATATGTTTTTGTTTCCATGAACCATTGTAGCGTTTCTTTAGACACATGTGTATGTCAGCCAAGGTGCCTGCAGTCGTAAATCTTTCTAAGCAAGCATTGATAGAAAATAAGTGTGTCGTCATAGGCCTACAGAGTACTGGAGAAGCAAGGACTGAGGAAGCTGTGTCAAAATATGTGAGCCTCCCCTCCCCCTTGCAGTAATGGTTAAATTTCTTGGATTTCCAAATCCCTGCCACACATGTTGTCAACTTGTCGTACTCTTGGTTGAAAATTATTAAAATTGCATCTGTATCAAAATGCTTCTGAAATAGACTTTCTTATCATGAATTTTGGGTATATTTTCTTGATGATGTTGTTTTCAACAAATTTTCCTCATGGGGAAATCCTTTTGTGTGGAAATAGGGTATTGAACTTGATGATTTCATCTCGGGACCTCGTGAATTGTTGCTGAAATTTGTTGAAGAAAATTATCCTCTGCCCGAGAAGCCTGAACCACTCCCAGGTATATAGTTTGTATAGTGGAACAGTGTGTATCTTCCTTTATGTGCTTCCATCCTTTTATTTTTTAATTTTTTTGGGCATCCTGAAGTATTCATTTTCTACTTTTGTGCTCAGAGGAAAGTGAGAAAGAGCTACCAAGAAAGAGACACTCAGCAAAACCTGATGTTTCCTTCACTGGGAGAGTAAGGAAAGTTGCTAAATGGCAAGCTGAAAGTGATGAAGAAAGCGAGTGGGGATCAGAAAGTAAACTATAAGAATCCTTGTCCTTGATCTGATGTGTAGTTTCAGTGCAAATATTGAATGAAGTCTTGCTGTTACATGGCTTTGAAAATTAGCATTCTTTTTCTCTATCACAACATAATGTCATCAAATCTGTTTTCATTATTAATGCATTATTTATTCCAGCATTCAGTGAAGTGCATGAATCTGTAAATGACATTCGGAATTTTTAGGTCTTGCATGTGCAGTGCCATGTAGCCTCATGGATGGAACAAGAGGAGAGAGGCTGGGCAAGATGACAAACTTTTGGCTAATGCTGTCAAAATTAAGTAGCTTTATCACTAGATAACTACGCGCTATCCCTATTCCCTCTCCACCTCCCAAAGGAGTGGACCAAAGGCTTCTTGATTATATTTAAGTCACATTCAGTCTCTTGGCTCTTATATGCCTTGTTTAGTAGCCAGATGTAATTGATACATTTTCCTGCAGTACTCTCTTCTCTCTCCCATGAAAGAAAATAGTTTTGGTTATGACTAAGAACTATCATTTGTCTGTAAACCTGATGAAGCTTATTGAGAACATTGCTGCTTATGAATAAAATTTGAACGGCACTTTGAATTCCTGATACATATTACATATATCACCTAATGGTACAAATATCTAAAACTCATGCTTAAGATCCACAACTCCACCTTTATCTAGGCATTTGCATTGATGGCTTATTGGCTTCTTTTTACTTGACAACCATTCTTCACTCATTAAATTTACCATCGAATGTATGATGCCCTCTCTCTTGTGCTCACAATGCAAGATTTTCATGATTGTTGATTCTCTTTCTGATGAGTGCAGCCGACACTGAACCTGAATCTGTTGGATCTGATGATGAGTTTCAGATATGCAATATTTGCAACTCAGAAGAAGTATCTCTCTCTCTTGTTTAGATTTATAGGACTTGATTGGTGTGTTTTTTAATCTATCCTGCTGTGATACCTCTCTTTACTTGTGTAGGAAAGAAAGAAATTACTGCAATGTTCCTGCTGTGGCCAGCTTGTCCATCCTGCATGTCTATTTCCACCCGTTGTTGAAGCAGTACCTGAGGATTGGTCTTGTCACTCGTGCAAGGAAAAAACGGAGGAATATCTCCAAGAGAGACGTGCCTATGTTGCAGAACTGTTTAAGAGGTATCATTTGTGCAAAAAAAAAAAGGTTTTTCTTTGCCAACCATTTTTCCTTTCACGATAGCATGCTAATGTTATTTTTGAACCTTGCACATGATTTTGATGGCTATGATTAGGTATGAAGTAGCAGTGGAGCGTCAATCAAATATTTTAGAAATAATTCGTTCAATGGATCTTCCAAACAATCCATTGGATGATATTATTGATCAGGTAGCTGCATGATCCGAACTAAATACCTGTCAACATTGCTAATAGTTCACAACTTTTGTCTTCTATTAACCTTGCAATATCTGCGCAGCTTGGAGGCCCTGATAAAGTCTCAGAAATAACGGGGAGGCGAGGCATGCTTGTCAGGGCTTCTGGTGGAAAAGGAGTCACCTATCAGGCACGAAACACGTGAGTGAATGAATGCACTTGCATCTTTCTTTATTTTATTTAAGATCGTTAAGTCACTATCTGATATGATTCAGGAAAGACGTGACCATGGAAATGGTCAATATGCATGAAAAGCAACTCTTCATGGATGGTAAGAAGCTGGTAGCTATTATTTCTGAAGCTGGGTCAGCTGGTGTTTCATTGCAAGCAGATAGAAGGGCCGTAAATCAGGTCATTTTCGTTATATTTCTACTTCATTCCATATTCCATGAGTTCCTGTTGGATGAGGATTTATTCACATACCTATTCCTTGTTCTTAAGTGCTAGTTAAGTTTGGATCTGCTTCTTACTCATCTTCTCATTCTCCCCTATCTCAACAGAAAAGAAGAGTTCATTTAACTCTAGAACTACCTTGGAGTGCAGACCGAGCAATTCAACAATTTGGAAGAACACATCGATCTAATCAAGCTTCCGCACCTGAGTACAGGTAGAGATATGTTTTACAATTCTGATTTGATGAATGGGTGTGTCACAAATAGATGTATTTCAGTCGGTACCACTGTAAGCGTAACCTTTGTGCACATGCCCTAACTGAAAATGTTATTCTTTGGATACAGAATTATAGAAATGATATTTTTGGTCATGTGTAAACAATTGAATACAAAGAGGAATTTAAAGAGATATTGCACTATTCTAGGCAAATGCTATTTTAGGAAAGAAGTATAATCAGCCTAATTACATCCTAACTACCTCTATTACGGAATATTAACTATCTAATAAATTATACTACAGAATCTTTAACTAAAATAAATTTTTGATAATTTAAATATGCTGGTCACTTGTAATGTGCCTCTATTATTGTACTTAGACTTCAAGAAATGTTTTGTTGTGCTGATTACATTTTTGGCATACAGGCAAAGTATGCTTAAGACTACACATAGAGTTGGTCGATTTAATATTTACACCTGTTCTGCATGCTGATAACCAAGTAGCAAATATTCTTTGTGCTTCACAGGCTGCTTTTCACGAATCTTGGTGGTGAACGCCGGTTTGCATCAATTGTAGCTAAGAGACTTGAATCTCTTGGAGCATTAACACAGGGAGACCGGAGGTAACTCTGAATCATTCTTGTATATTCTAGTAGATAGTCTTGGTGACAGTGACTTTTAGCATACCATCATAACCAAACATGCCACCCTAATATATTGTGTATAAGGCTTAGTTTGTCATTGTTGTATCCAATCATGGCAACATGGATGTTTAGCTCTGTTAACTGTGTTCTAGGGCTGGACCTGGACCATCTCTTAGCGCATATAATTATGATAGTGTTTATGGGAAGAGAGCCCTGATGATGATGTATAAAGGTCTCTTGGAACAGGTATTCAGTTATTTTACACTATGGTCTCAAACTAATTTTTATATTTCTCTTATGTTTATATAAGTTATATGATCTTTGCTTTTGTCTTCCTTCTTTTTTTGTTTTATCAGGAATCTTTGCCAGTTGTACCGCCAGGGTGTTCATCTGAAGAACCAGAGACAATTCGAGATTTTATTCTGAAGGGAAAGGCTGGTCTTATATCTGTTGGAATAATTAGGGATTCGGTTCTCGGTAATTTTCTGATTTATATGTTGGAAAGTAATGTAGATTTCCTTTCTTCAAAAGGCTTTTCCCTGGATTTTTCTGTGTGGATGGGTTGGTGAGTGGGGGTTTGCCTTTTAGCATTAACGAGTTCTGGTGACATTTTAACAATCTTTATCATTTGATGTTAAAATCAACTTTATGCATTGTTCATCAGTTTTAAGTGGGATATTATCTGCACTGCCAAGTGATAGACCTTAAAAAGATTTCTTCGTTATGTTTCACAGAAATCTTCTCTATTCTCTGTCTAGGTAGCGGGAAGGATTCAGGAAAAAATTCTGGACGAATAGTTGATTCGGACATGCACGATGTTGGACGTTTCCTCAATCGGCTTCTAGGGGTCCCTCCTGAGATTCAGAACAAGTATATGGATTGATGTCAAGTTTTGGTGTGTTTACTCTTTCAACGTGCCTTTGTAGTATTGAATGCTAATACTATTGCAGGCTTTTTGAGTTATTTGTCTGCATCCTTGATCTTCTCATACAAAATGCACGTACTGAAGGACATTTGGACTCTGGGATTGTTGATATGAAAGCTAACTCTGTCGAACTGCAAGGAACTCCAAAGGTCATGCCACTACCTTCACTCTATTATATTTAAATTACTGATATATATTGACATCCACATTTGACAGACTGTCCATGTCGATCATATGTCTGGAGCATCCACTATGCTGTTTACTTTCACTTTGAATCGAGGAATGAAGTGGGAGGTATTATTTTGTTTCTGTAGATCCAAAATATTAGAAATGATTGGATAACTATAGTAGGTGACTTCTTTCATCATTTGCAGTCTGCACTGTCTTTGCTTGAGGAGAAGCAGAAGGACAAACCTGGTTTGCCTAATAATGGATTCTACGAGTCCAGACGCGAATGGTTGGGAAGACGGCATTTTATATTGGCATTTGAAGGGTATGGATTTTAGATTTTATATTTACATGTTACCCTAAACAGTAAACACTGCCTTGATTTACTTTATTTAGGGCTTGTTTGATGTAGATTTTGTAAAAAGTGATTTTTTAGGAGAATGTGGCTAAAAATTAGGGAAAAGTTATGGGTTCACATGTAAAATTATGTTATTGGGAAAATATATTGTTGGAAATGAGTTTTAAAGAATCTGTATGGAACGGGGGCTTAATAGTTAATAATGAGCACTAGTTTAATGGTAAAATTGGCTGACAAACATAAGGTTAATTTATTGCTTTAAATACGAAGCTATCACTTGTGGCCTTGAGGCTTGGACAGTATCACATTCATCTATGAGGGTCTAGATGGTTTATACACCTTCGGCTATTTTTGATCTCTCTAGATTATCAGACAACTGCTTCCTGCTGGTTCATGCTGCAGTAGCACAATAGATCTAGTACTGTACAGACAATGTCCGTTTCCGATGGTTGGATTTATGGGGAAATATTACGAAAACAAGCAATTCATTGAGTATGCAAGCTTTTTAAGCTATGAAATGATAGGATTTGTTTACATCCCAGCATTTTGGTGCATTTGTTAGTATTTAGATTTTTATAATTGCGTATTAACTTGTTAGTCATCATTTGCACACACATATAGAATAACTATGCTATAATTTTGTGTTTCGGGGTTTTTTTGGAAAGTTAATTTTGAATTTTCTATCTCCAGATTACTATTTCTACTTTCTGCTACTGTTCTCTCTCTAAATATGTTTCTCCTGTGTTGGAGTAAAAACGTGGTAATGTCAATGTTCACTCTCATTACTGGAGATATGATTAATTTTGGACAAGTTTTGAGGTGGTTTGAATGATTTGTTTGTTGGTGCTGACTTTCATGTGCCTTGAAAGTGTGGCTCCCAATTGAAATCCATACCACTGGAATTCTCTTTAAAAGTGTAGGTGCTGCTGAACTGGGCTGCAGACATAGGCCTTTATCGTGTTTTCATTATCATTTATACTTCATTACATGGTGACTTTAAAGGATTCCAGATCTTTAATTCTGCCTAGTATGTTTATTTACTTAACTTCTTTTCTCTTGTTACAGTTCTGCCTCTGGAATGTACAAAGTATTCCGTCCAACCATTGGGGAGTCTCTCAGGTGCCCAAATAAATTATCGTCAGGATATCTCATTTTCCTTTTTAGTTTCCATATCAATTTATTAAACATTCTATGCGGCTTTCATTCAATATCCAGGGAGATGCCTATAGCAGAATTAAAAGACAAATACAGAAAAATTTCATCTTTGGAGAGAGCTCGCAGTGGTTGGGACGATGAATATGATGTTTCATCAAAGCAGGTGATAAATATTTATTAATGTAATTAGTGAGGTATTTTGCCTGAAGTTTTGATACTCAGTTTATTTTCTTGCAACATACTCTGTCTTATTATCATGGTATCGTCACTAGTGGATATTGGATAAAATTATAATTCAGTGTCAATGAAACATGTGAAGAATGCAAACCGAAATAATCTGAGGAGTTTTACAATAATTTGACCACAAGGCATCTGGTTCATTTGATGGCTGTGATTTCATTTAAGTCAGATCTGTTTTACTTTCTTTTTCTCTCTATGGACTTTAGTTTGTCATGTTAAATGTAATTTATTATGTTTACATATCTAAGTATCCCATTAATCTCAAAGCTTTCACTTGGTACATATCTAGGTGACTAAAAGTTAGTAAGAGAAAAATGCACCCATACATCTCTTGTATTTATATTTATTAATGAATTTACATCATATTCATGTTCAAGAGACTTCCACTCATCCAATTCCGGAACTCCTATACGCTCTCTTGAGATTTGGTTTCAGCTGTGGATTACGAAATACCTCACACCATCATTGCTGATGATTGGTTTTTATAATTTGATCTGGATTGATAATAAATGCATTATAAAAAGTGAATGGTTTCACTGAAATGTGGGAGCATGATTTTCAGACAGTCAATTGTCGATGCGCACTACACACCAATATTGATTTCTTGAGCATAACAAGTAAAAATCATATAATGAATGATTCAAGTTTTATTTCTCAGATCCCAGCACTTTAAAATCTCATTTGATGATTTGATAGCTCTCTTGTTAAGGATTTGAGTTCCTCTTCATTTTCATCAACTGATGGTAGTTATGGTTTATTGTTGCATTATCTTGGTCAAATTTCTTGCTTAGCGCGATTATTTTTACCTACAGTGCATGCATGGCCCAAACTGCAAGCTAGGAAACTTCTGTACAGTTGGCAGAAGATTACAGGAAGTGAACGTTTTAGGCGGCCTCATTCTCCCTGTCTGGGGAACTATTGAGAAAGCACTTTCTAAGCAAGTAAGTTGACTTCCTTTTATTTTTTTTTGGCTGCTTCATTTGTTCAGATGAATTCCATTTCGTGCTCGTTAGCCAGTCTTCAATATGTGGACGTACTTGGTTTTCGAAGTATTGGTTTTCAAGGAGCCAAAAACTCCCAAAATACAAACAATCCGTTTGTAGAATAAATCATCTCTCCTTCATTGATTTAGCCTCTTTAAATAGAGGTGAAAAATACATTATTCCATTAACCAATAAAAATAGCCTACTAACACATTAGTCCAAATAATTAACATAATAATGGACATAACCCTATAACAACTTGGACAGATTCAAACTATGACCAAAAATAAATAAATAAATAAAAATAAAAATAAAATTACAATTGAAATGTAAAATTACTAATAGAAAATAATGTTCTAAATACAAAAATAGGCTCGTTAACAGATTAAATTGCACTTATCAAAAAAAAAAACAGATTAAATTGCACAGTTCACTTTCTCTGTGTTTGCATGTGTGGTGGCGTTATCTTTGTCATTGGTGGTGCTCCCCATCACACTATCTTCCGTTGCATTACCATAGATTCTGGGCATTGGTAGAGGGAGAAAAGGTTGGGTTTTGTCATTTGTGAATAACCATAGTTTAGACAGCAATAGTTGCTGTTGTTGGCTTTTCCAACCGAGCTTTTGGCCTACCCTACTTTTCATTATTGGACTAAAAGATGAACCATAGTTTGGATCCACAAAAAAATGCATATTCCTCGTTATCATCAAAGTCCAACAAGAAACATTTACATAATCATTTTCTTGCCCAGCGCTCTTCCGCCAATTGATTAGTTAATTAGAACATTAACATCATTTTGTGCAGGCTCGCCAAAGCCATAAACGTATTCGGGTTGTGCGTGTAGTGACCACCACAGACAATCAACGAATTGTTGGGTTGCTTATTCCAAATGCAGCAGTTGAATCAGTGCTTCAAGGTTTAACTCACACTCTTGTTTAATAACTTACTGTGAACCTAAAGATATTCTATTGGAAGATTATTACCCAACTTAAAGATTTATTATACTGCACTAGTTCGTATGTACTTTTAGTGATAAAAATAACTTTTCATTGGCAGATTTTGCTTGGGTCCAAGACATCGACGAATGAGAGGAACCACTCTGGAAGTTTTGTTTTGTAAATTTCCTTGAGAAGGGCCACCTGCAATTTTCTTCTCTACACAGTCGAGATGCAGCACAGTTGGTGCACACTGGTGTTAAAACTGAAAAAACCTGACTCAGAATCACAATGAAAACACGATTATTCTTGAAATTCAAGATCCTGAACTGTATACTAAGCAACATTGTGGATATTTAATTTTACGGGCCCCATTTTTTGGCATATAATTATTTGTAAACCATAAGATATTTGTATAGGCAACGAGTTATATTCAAATGGATTTAGTTTGATGCAAGGAGCTTGTAATAATCACAATTCATAATATAGTTGAAATACAAAATTTAATTTTGTTTTCAAGTACATGTTTTTGGTAGATCTATCAATTAACCAAATAGAGTAGCTGCAAAAGATTCATTTAGTCCACTAATATATAGCCGAATGTGAATAATGCAATTTTGCCCAAATATTCATTGTAAATAAGCAAAATAGAAAGCACCAAACCCACGTAAGCACATCTTACAAACACACAACAAAGTATCTAGTACCGTTCTTACAACCGAATTTGCAGCATTGGATTAATCTTTGGAAAAGCACACAGCACGAGCCTTGATGAAACTCATCAAGGACAACCGTATTAGCGAACAAAAGGAGCATCAACGTGATGGTCACTGCAATAGAGTCCTGGACGCTGCGTGAAACCCTGCCTCTTCAACATTTCCCTTGCCTTCAGAACTAGCTCTTGGTTACTCACTTGGCCATCTGATTCTGCAATTATTGTCTGAATTGCATTGCTAAGGGCGCCATAAGCTTCGCTGGCATTCCCAGATGGGCTAGCATCGGCAGATGTTTCATCTGTTTGGCAGCCACTGATCAGAATCCCGCTATCTGGGAGTGCTCGTTTGGTTGAGCCAGCATAGGCATCCTGTTTGCTCCCAACATGTGTTTCCAGGGCTGGTTTTGCATAGCTCTCGTCATTTTCTTCAAGCTTCTGCTGCAGAAACTGCTGGGCCAAACTTCCGACCATCCCCAAAATCCCACCACTCCCACCCTTTCCGTCGCCATGATGCTGGAGTTTGCTCATGATGACATTCATGAATTTCTTCACCTTAGGACTAGCATCTTCTCCAAATGCATCAAAAAGTGTTGGCCTTATCTTGCCGACATCAATATCATCCTTTCCAGTTTTTTGCTTGAGTATCTCGATGAGAGTTGAAAGTGGCAAGGATTTGTTCTTCATATAGCCTAGCCCTTGACCTCCTCCTGTCAATTCTTCCTCAGCATCCTCATCCCGGTGCCGACGATGACGACCAAATCCTAATTCAGATATGTTAATACCACGGGATTCGATAGCATCTTCAACGCTGCGTTTCAAGAAGTTCTTGAATCCAAAACCAGATCCATGGCTGTCATCATCATTTCCCCTCGTGCTCTCTCCAATCTGCTCCTTGGCCTCATCGATAAGGCCTCCGCTGTGACAAGAATCAGACACAATTGTGATGCAGCAATCCTTGGGAACTTGGTCTACGAGTTCTCTGAAATCATCATCTGAACAACGAACATGCTCCAAAAAGTAAGCCCAAAACATAAAAAATTCTCTATTTTAAGATATTCTTATTACAAACATGTACATTAATTTTTACATTCTTTTACATGGCACCATCGTAACCTTTGATTTCCCAACACCCTTCACATCACTGACCATATTTTGACACATATGGGGGAATGTCATCTAGAATGTAAACAATGATGAACATCTAGAATAATTCGACAAATAAATGTCTAGGGCACTCCCTTAAACACTTAGGCTTGCCTCTGGGTTTGTTCCAATCGCTTAGGTGACATTAATATTAGTATGTTGGACGAAAGAAATAACTTAATCAATCTTTCTATTGTAGGCATCACAGGTTAAATTTTCTTAGTTCTATTTTCCTAATTGTTTCATAGAGAATTCATATTACATTAACCTACTACATAAACCAACTAGAAAAGTGTCATTTGTGTTAGAATCAATCACAGTGACTGAGGGATCTATAAGTTACAAGTATACAATGAAGATATATTGCAGTAGATAAGTATAACATAACCAAGTGGAAGGTGGAAAGTACTGAGTTCAACTTTTAGAAATTAGAATGTCAATGTAATTATCTAGTGAGGAGGTAGTCCCAAATCACTGGATTTACCAGTTTAATCCTTTTTCGCTTCTTTATTCAAATCATAGAATGAAATATTCAAATCAATTACATCCTTAGAAACTTTTGGTCTAGACTATTTGCCAGGTCAGTGCCGGAGTTAATTTCCTAAGCAAGGTACTCCCCATGAACACACAATCTGAGAGTCGAGACAGGTCAATAGAAAACTAATAGACAATCTTCATCCTGTATGGCCTGTACCTTGACCTTGCATCAGGATCAGAAATTCACAGTCGTCATATTTAGATCTTGATCCATCAACCCGCATCCCCAGAACAATTTCGTACGAAACAATATTTTTTAACACACAACACATGTAATTGTATACACGCGTACACGTATCATTAAATCGTCAAGTAAGCGAGAAAAAGAGTGCCTACCGGTGATTAGATTCATATCAGTAGGAACGATGCACTCGTCATAGCCAGTATCATCACCCTCGCCGGTCTCCGCCGGAAGGCGGGTGCCGTGTCCACTATAGTGAACAAACAGATAGTCACCGGGCTCGGCAGATCGTACCAGATCGGTTAGTGCCTTGCGAATATTCCGGCCTGTTGGCTGCCTATAAGAATCATGTGTGTCTATAAGCACCTTAATATCGTCCTCTGAGAATCCGTAACGTTCGATCAAGCACCTGTACATTCTCCGCACATCGTTGATGCATCCTTTCAGCTCTGCCTTCGTTCCCGGATAGTTGCACCCGATCAGCACTGCCTTCTTCGCCATAAAATGGGGATATGGATTTGAGTCCTTTCTCAAAAAGTTGAAATTTTACTCTCTTTTGAAAATTAATTTCATTTTTAGACCCAAATTTTGTAAATATTAATTAGTGGGGATTTTGATTGGTCCAACCAACCCGCCGACCACAATTTCAAACAATCATTGAATTGAACTGTGTACCACCGCAGTATAAAAAGGCTATCAAAAGCCAAAACACGTGTCAGCATTTTGTACAGGCACCATCTTTTGTTTTTTTTTATTTGGTCCTCAATTTTCCCAGGTGTCTTTGAATCTGACACGACCTTTTTAACATCAACCATGCCTCTTCTCCATCCCCCTACGCCACACAACCACCCAAATTTCTCTCTTTCTTCTCCACTTTTTGATTTTGGGTTGAAATTGAATGCTTTGTTGTGAGTTTTTCCTTCTTTTTTTTTCTTTCCAGGTGACCTTGAATCAAAGAAGGCGACGTTTTATTCTACATTTCAGAGGCATCTTCCTCTTCCAGGTAATTTTTTTCTTTTTGTTTCCTAATGCACTTTTTTTCTCCTTTTCCTATTATAAGTCCTTTCAGACAAATTATTGTAGAATGAAAATGAAAAATATAACTTTGGGGTGTATTTAATTAGGACTTTTAGAGACTTTCGGAGACTTCAAAAGTTTAGGTGTATTCAATTGAAACTTTTAGATACTCTCCAAAAATTCAGGTGTATTCAATTGAAACTTTTTAGAAGTCTTTACAAATTACGGGGTATTCAATTAAGAAGGATATTTAGAGGATTTATAATTTGGTAGACTTTTGGAGACTTTTTAGTAGAAAATGTGAATAAAAAAACTCAAAACAAGGAGGGTGTATTCAATTGAGATTTTTAAAGACTTTTGGAGACTTTTTAAAGTGAATGACTTTTGGAGACTTTGAGAACTTTTAAGTGATTTAGATGAATTTGGTAATATTTTAGTAAAAGTTTTCCATGGACTTTTGGAGACTTTCATGGAAGACTTTTAAAGACTTTTGGAGACTTTTATTTTTAAAAAAAAATATTAAATGTAATAATTTAAACAACTTTTTATACGTTCAAATCATCCACAACTCATATAATTGAAAATGTAAAGTAATAAATCACATTTTCCTGTCAAATTTTTTTTTTCAACCTCATATATCTTTCCATCTCCCTTCCCAAGCCCTTCTTTCTCACGGAAGATGTTAAGCATCCTGACTCTATTTTCAAAACAGAGGACAAGGGAAAGTAATAGAGAGAATCAAACTCTGAAAAAAAATCAGGAAGAAAGTTATTTATTTAAGGGATACACATGGCAGTTGGCAACATTCCGCCTTTTTGCATTTTTGTGTTTATGAAAGTTATTAATCACTCAGTTTAGAGTATTGTTTCACTTCGGTGACCAAAACTTTTACTTTCCGTGGTAGTCATCGAACTTTGATTTTTGTTACAATGTTGTCCTGCTAAATTAACTAAAATGCTGTTGTGAAAAATGGAAATGACGATATGGCTTGGAAGCTCTGTTAGTGCTTTATTTTTTTCTAGGGAAAATTGCGTATCGATCGAGAAGTAGTGTCAAATGTGCTTTTATAAAGAAAAAAAGAAACCATGACAAGATGGAGATAGGAGGTAGACAGATGTACCTAAAATGTAAATTTATATGGAAGTTAGATGTCTAACTTAGAAACACAAAAGTTCGGTGACCAAAGTAAAACAACGCATAAGTTGAGCGATAGTGGTGTTTTTAAACCTATGTAAGTGAAGATATTTTTATATTTTTTTCTTGCTTTTCCTGTTAATTTGTATTTTCTGTTGCTAATTAACATCACTCAATGAACATAAAAAATGATGATGCGGAAAACAATTAGTGTGGTGCTTATCATATTTTTGTTCATTCAATAGGTTGTATTGCGTATTTCTTTAGTACTTTTAGTTGTATTAAACTACGTTTTCTATATATATATATAATTTTTATGTTTAGTGCGTTTTACATATATATTGAATAATTTTTAATATTATATAATTAAATATTAATAAACGATATCGCTCTTACGATCGTTAATTGTCAACGTTGACTGGTCAACGTCCACTCGGTCTGAGCTTAGATACTGGGTCCGCCACTGGTCAAAGTCCGCCCGTGCTGAGCTTAGATCCTGGGTCCGCCACTGGCTGTATAGTCTCAGCTCTAAATAAAAGTAGCCTTTGATTTTGCTTTGCAGGTGGATGGTGGTTTAGGAGCTTCAACTATTGATATGGCAGCTTCTGCCGGAGCAAACTGCATTGTTGCAGGAAGTTCGGTTTTTGGCGCTTCTGATCCAGCTCAAGTTATAGCCCTACTGCATAAGAGCGTAGAGGATTCCCAGAAAACTAAATAAAACTTCTCAGGTCAAGAAAAGCAGTTTAATTTGATCTCTCATAGTTACACTACTGAGTGTACTATAATGTGAAGTGGGTGTAACTTTTTTGAATGTGGACTATGCAAAAACTATTATGGCGTGTTTGGTGTAGTTGATTAGACTATGTTGAATGGTATTATGGAAGAAAAAAGATAATCGAAAGTTTGTTCGATTGTCGATCTAGTCCAATTTCAGTAGTGTGTACCAAGTATGACCTAATAGCTTATACCTTGGTTTATGTTTATGCAGTGTTATCTTTTGTCTATGTTTCTGGAGTTTGGTTTGGTTTGGAAGAGTTTAGGCCTGTTCTCTTTGTTGTTTTCAGACCGTTTTCGGTTTTCGATTTTTCAAAACACCGAAAACGTGTTCTCCAAAAACTGAAAACAACAAAAACCATGTTTTGGCCATTTTCAATACAAAACACAGTGATTGAAGTGAAAACACGGGAAATAGCGTTTTCAATTTTATCCTCTCTCTCTCTCTCTCTCGATCTCGACTTTCTCTGGTTTTCAATTCCGTCCACCCTAAATCCACATCTCCTCGCCTCCGTAAATCCACATCTCCTACGGTCTTCAGAAGGACCTTTCCAACGCGGGTCCACCTCCGTTTTCCTAATCCTGTCCCTGCTCGTAATCTTAAAATCAGGTAAAAAGGAATAAATATGTTCTGTGAAATACTAATTTAAGGCGAATAGATGAGCCTGGAACTTGATTTCATTTTTTTATGGAGTATTTTTGTTTGTTTATTGTTTTCCCTTTTATTTTGTCGGTGTGCAATGTGGCATAAGATTGAATTCTAAAGGATCGAGTTTGATTGGTAGGGGTCTTTGATTTGGGTTTTTCTTCTTCTTTTGAGCATAAGATTGAATTCTAAAGGATCTAGTTTGATTGGTAGGGGTCTTTGATTTGGGTTTTTCTTCTTCTTTTGTCATACGTAATAATTTTCTTTAGTATCTTTGCAATTGCTATTGGAAATAATATCCTACTTTAGTGAAAATGTTACGTAGACATCCATAAGTTTTGAGATACAAGTTAATTTTGGGAAATCATTCATACACTATTTGAGGGAAATCTTGGATTTTAGCATCACCAATTGATGGTTATTGATGTTGCACTACACAATTTTGTTAAAAGAATGGTACAATATCGTTTTCACATGCCTGAAGTATTAAATGCATTATTGAGTAGGAGGGTGAATTCTATGTCTCCCCCGACACATGTTCGGTGCAACATGTTCTACACATATAAAGTCATTCATATATATGATCATGAAACCATAATGCTGATGATATTTCAGCACTGCGACTTACATAGATGTGATGTTGATGATATTTCCTCATACTTGACAATATATTATTTGCACCTGCTTTTGAGTTTGCTTGTATCCTTCCTATGCTGATGATCAGGGCCGGTTTTGGGGCGAGGCGGATGAGGCCCGCGCCTC
>CAIGRS010120659.1:0-11410 GCA_903798395.1 Fraxinus floribunda
TAATTTGAGTCAATAATTTTTTTTTAAGAAATTATTTCGAAAACGAAAAATTATAATATATAATTATTTATTTATTATTTATTATATTGAAAAATTAAACAAAAAAAGGTAAAAAAGCATCGGAATTGAACCACATACCTCTAATGCACAAAAGGGCACTTCTACCATGTGAGCTACAACCAATTATTAATTAACATTACTTATTATTCACTTGTTTAAAAAATGAAAGGAAGGAATCGAACCCAAGAATTGAGCCTGGAGGGCGGACGCTCCTCCAATTGGTCTGCGCATGGTTTGGTTCCAAATTCTACAATAACATATATATATACAATTATTTTCCTATTTCTTAACTAATTTTTTTTCGGCGAATCCAGCACGGGCGGCAGCCCCGGCTCGCCGGGTGCTGGATCCGCCCCTGCATGGTTATTTGGAAATCAAATCACCTAAAAGATAAGGATAAACATGGATTATCTAGTATTGTTATAAGTTTGGTCTTCTTTTTCATTCATTTATTTCGACTCAAAAGAAACAGAAACAACAAGCTCATTTTCAAAGATGTATTCAGAATTTGTATGTGTAAGGAGTGCACCCATGTTTTTAGCCCTACAACAAATTTCTTGATCCACTGAAGGTAGGATACTCTATGCAAGTTTAATTGTCATTGCAATATTATATATTTTACGTAACAGAAATGTGTTAAAGTAACTGATTGATCTCCGATGGTCTCAATGAAAAGGTGGTATGGAATGTCGTAACTCACGTTTAAAATTTGTTATATTATTTTGGATTGCACGTATCCTACTGCGTTTAAAATACTTATTCCTTTAAATTTTAATTTTTCAGGTTAAATATGTCAACCTGGATGGTGGCTGAACAATGCCTAAGTTTCCAAGCAACAATTTTCAATAAAATAATTTCGTCAAGATATTTAATGTTTCCTAAATTTCTATTAAATATTCTAATTTCACGATTTTATGTTTTTGAATGGATTTAATTTAGTTATGAACTTCAGATAAATTAAGGTTTAAATTTCCAATGAAATTTTTATCGCATCAAATATAATCTATGAAATAATATCGGTAACACCTCAAGTTTTCTAAGTCAATATAATTTGAGACGTTACACTTGGTATCATAGTCCATTAAACTACAACGAGTAACTCGATTCAATTAAAACCTAAAAAAGAGCGCAGAAATTTCAAAATTGACATACTCAAATAAGCCACCATCTTACTAAAGAATAAATTCCATATCGAATAAAAATGAAAATATAGAACAATATATAATGGCTTGGTCTAGTCCTTTTGTTAATGTTGACATTTTAAGATGGAATCCCAAAACTTAATATAGTATATATAGTCATTGTTCCACACCCATTTCATGCTGCGGAAGACACTTATTTTATTAATATAGGAATAACCATAAGTTTAATTGGAATTACCAATTAGAAATTCACATTTGAGACCATTTTTTGTTTCTATTCATTTTTTGAGTTTTCTTGATTTGCATGTTTGTAAGAATGGAAGGCATTGTCAGAAAGAATTAAAATGTCTAAGAAGAGGTTGATTTCGGTGGACTGCTAGTGACACCACTCCTCACCAAATAACCTTTCAGTTGTGCGTTATTTAAATCAACAAGACGAAAAGTAATGAAGAGAAAAATGGGCTATTTAACTACATGATAAGATAATGTTGTAAAGATTTTATTTAACAAACATGAATTAGAACAAGGTTCTTGGCACCTAGCATTCACCAATCAACTACCATTTGATAGACCTAATGTATTACATGAAATATTATATTTTAATTTAATTTTGAGCATGAGATATACATTCTTTATATTTAATACGAGAAATATTTAAAATAAAACGAAATGTTATATTCTATTCTATTTGATACAATACTCTCAGGTACTCCATGTAAGCACACTACTTCTTCAAAAGAATAAATCCAGAATATTAATGGCATCATTAGTTTTATGATATGGAATGAAATATGCCATCTTACTAAATTTATCTACCACCACAATATGGAATCTCGTCATTTCTTAGTCCTAGGTAAACACACACAGTCCATATACACATCAACCCAAGACTCACTCGGAACAAGCAATGTCGTATATAAACCTTGGTGTAAAATCTTAGACTTAGTTTTTTACAAGTGATGAATCTACTACAAACCTGATCTACACCAACATTTATCTTAAGCCAATAAAAGTGTTCATTTAACATCTCCAAGGTCTTCTTAATTCCAAAGTGGCCTATTAAACCTCCACTATGCGCTTTACATATTAACAATTCTCTTATTGAACACTTAGGTACACATAACTTATTCTCTCGAAAGAAATATCCATCATGCCTAAAGAATCTATCTATAGCACATTTATCACATGATTCATATATATTTGAAAATTCTGGGTCATTAGTATACATGTCATTAACATATTCAAATCCTAACAATTTGGCACCTAAAGAAGTTAGAAGTGCATACCTCCTTGAAAACACATTTGATACCACATCTTCTTTACCTTGTTTGTATCGAATAACATATGAAAATGTCTCAATGAACTCTATCCACCTTGCATGCCTCTTGTTTAGTTTATCTTGACCCTTTAAATGCTTTAAGGACTTATGATTGGTGCGAATTACGAACTCCTTTGACTATAGGTAGCACTGCCATATCTTCAGATTTCAAGCAACTGCATACAACTCCTAATCATATGTAGGATAGTTGAGAGTTGCACCACTTAACATTCACTAAAGTAAGTTATTGATCTTCATTCCTACATCAAAATAGCTCCAATAAATATTTCCAAGGCATCACATTCAATTTCAAAAGTATTGTTAAAGTAGGTAGTGATAAAGTCGGTGCGGTGCATAACATATCTTTAATAGTGTTAAAAGCATGTTCTTGTTCAACATCTCAATGAAATCCTACACTTTTCTTTACAATCTCAGTGAGTGGTATGAGAAGTGCGCTAAATTTTTTAACAAAACGTCTATAAAAGCTAGCTAAACCATGAAAGCTTCTTTCTTCCATTATGATTTTAGGTGTTGGCCATTACTTGATGAATTTGATTTTCTCCTCATGCTATTCAATACCCGTTGCACTAACAACATAACCAAGAAAGACAACTTTTTCCATGCAAAATGTTCACTTTTTAAAGTTAGCATAAAGTTGTTCTTGTTTTAAGACCACACGCACACATCTTAAATGTCCTATATGCTCATTTAAATCCTTACCATTTACGAATACATCATAGAAGTAAACTACTACAAATTTACCTACAAACGCACACAAGACATGATTCATTAATCTTATCAACATGCTAAGTGCATTTGTAAGTTCAAATGTAATGACTAACCACTCATATAAACCATACTTAGTCTTAAAAACAATTTTCCACTCATATCTCTCTCTCTCTCTCTCTCTCTCTCTCTCTCTCTAATTTGATGATATCCATTTTTAAGAACTATTTTACTAAAATGCACGATCCTTGTAATTCATCAACATATCATCTAACCTAGGTGTAGGGTGAAGATATTTTACCATTAGTTGATCGCCCGACAATCTATACACATCCCCTAAGTCTCATATTTCTTTGGCATAAGTAGCACTGGCACGGCTCACGGACTCATGCTTTCCTCACATACCCTTTACTCATCAATTCTTCCACATGCCTTTGCAGTTCCTTTATCTCATCAAGATTACTCCGATAAGTCGGTCTGTTTGGAATGACAACTCTAGGTACAAAATCAATTTGATGCTCGTCCACCAGAAACACGTTTTCGAATTTCTGAAACAAAGAAGTAGTCAAAAGAGGGAGGGGTGTTTAGATTCCTCAAAGTTGAGGAGTGATTCCTTATAAACCAACAAGAAAATATGTCTGTTCTCAACTATTGCCTTCTTCAACTCATTCTCTTTTGTAAAGAAATTCACTTTCGATTTTCTCTCATCTTAGAAAACTTTTTATTCTTTATTCTCTTGTGGCTCTACTATTTTTTTCTCACAATTAGCCACTTCACTTTTTTCTCTCTTACTTTCTTGTCACGAAAGTTCAATCTCACTTTTTTTCCCTCATTATTTTTTCTTCTTCACCTTTCAATATAATTTGATCTTCATAACCTTGTGTAGGTATTAACGGTGCAATAGTAATAGATTCCATATCTTTAGTAAAGCTGTACTTAGTTTTGTACCCATCATGCATCACCTTCCTATCATATTATCATGGCCCCCATTAAAATATGCTCGGTATGCATAGAAACTACGTTACACATAACTTCATCATGGTACCTCCCAATTAAGAAACTCACCAACACTCACATATTCATCTTAACCTCTCCACATTCATTCGACCATTGCAATTTGTAAGGTTTAGGACGTTTTAGCATAGTTAATCCCAATTTCTCAACAAATGTAGTGCTAGCCACATTGGTACAACTACCCACATCAATAATCAAACTACATACCTTGTTGTTGACATGAGATCTCGTGTAAAATATGTTTTCCCTTTGTTACTCCAAGTCATTTACTTTGATTTTGAGCATTGTGAGCTCGTCTTGTAACAAACAGTTCTCCAACTGCATACTCCACCTTCTTACCATCACTAGCATGTTTCAATTTTGGCATGTCATCATATTCATCCCCACTATCACTCACCATTTTTCCATTGTCTCGCAAGATAATCGCCATTTTGTTTGAACATTAAGAAGCAATGTATCCCGATCCCAAGCACCTAAAACATTTGATGTTCCAATTCCTAGAAGGTTGGGAATTTGTCTTGAGTGTAGTCTTGCTAGCAACTTCATTTTTCCCCTTCAGTAGCTCAATTCTATTTTTTGAAATGCGTCAATCACCTCTATTGTTATCTCACTTCGGTTTCCAAGAAGGGTTAGAACCCGAAAAACCTGAAAGATATCTAGTTGCTCACTTCCTCTTCAACCACCTCCCCGCCTTCGTAGCTACATCTAGCATGTCCTCCAACTCCACAAATGTTGTAGTTCTACCACATTAGTTATCTCCCTATTCAAACCATTCAAAAATCGAATCATAGTGGACTCCCTATCCTTCTCAACATTCATTCTAATTATTAAAATATCCATCTCCTTATGATAATCCTCCACACTCCTAGATCCTTAATAAAGGTTTTGTGATTTTTGATAAAGATCTATATAGTAATGATTAGGAACGAACATCTTCCTCATGATAGCTCTCAATTCTCCATATGTTTCAATAGGCCTCTCATGATTCTTCCTCCTAGGCATTGCTATTTGATCCCATTAAATGATAGTGCATAATAAGTAAATTCAACGACATCAATCAAATATAAATTCTATTTTCTTCTCCCATTTCAAATAAGCCTCCAGATCGCTTATTCCTTTGAATGAAGGAATTGTTATCTTAATATTGTCCATATTTCTATTAAATCCATCTCCAACATGATCTCTAACCCTCCTATCATGTGTATCTCCTCTATTACTCATCATTCCTAATTCAGCCTCTACCAATGTATCATCATAAATTCCTCTAACTACTTCATTTTCACCACCAATATCTGCTCTATGATCATGTTTGCCTTACGTTAAGAAGTTCCCTTGGTTTTTTCCCATGTAAAATTAGTAAGCAATATCTTGCCTCTCCATCCATGCCTCTTGCCTGTCTATTATATCCCCCATATCCACAAACAGCCTTTCAAATTGTTGTATCATCTCATCCGTCATGAGACTTGACTATTCTTCTCTCTTGAAATAGAATCTTCTATGACATACATCCTAAATCTAGAATAACTTTTTGTATCACGTGGGTACACTCTTGTATCACTTAATCAGACCTTTTCTCTCTATTAGTCTCACCATTTTGTCTCTTTCTACTCAATACTTCCTTGCAAGTGCTTCAAAAAATTAATTCGATCTCAATGTAAAAGTCAATCCTTGTAGAGTTCAAATAAAGAATTGAGTAAGAAAAGTGATTCTATTATGATTCAAGAAGTAGGAGTTGAACTTTGAATGGGAACCCTAAGGACAAATTCAAGAAAGTGTTTCTTGAATTCAGATTAGATATTTATTTTTGTAAATTTTTGAATTTTTTTTAATAAATTCACATGAATTCAACAAAGAGCCCAAAAAATCGAAAATGAGTTGATTTGGGTACTAATTTATCGCACAAATTTTTTAGAATATTTTTGGTACTTTATTTGGATTGAATGACTCAAAAGATGAAGAACACGAAGAACGAAGATAAAAACTCAAACAAAAAAGAACAAACAAGGAATTAAATGATACAACCTTGATTTTTTGAGTCTAAACTATGGTATCAACTAATGTAAACCCACGTATCAATTAAAGTTATGAAACCCGCCACAGATTAGATTAAACTCAAGAAAACTAAGAATCAACGTTTGAAAAGCTCGACCCAATAAATTATTGAACCAAAAAATCAAGACAAACGCTAACAATATCTTTACCCCGTGATCACAAAACTTATGATCTTACTTAAATTATTGAACGCCATAAGAATTTAATTCTTGATAAGTCGAAATTAATTCAAAGAAGAACGAGTTGAAAGTAATATGCTTTGCTATAATATCTCTCAAATTGTGTGTTTTTATAATGACAAGAATTATTATATTTATATGAAATCCATAAAACCTAGTTAAAAAGGGGATTGAACCTAAAAGATCTCAAAAAGATACCACAAAAAGCATTTTAACTAAAATAGAAGTTTAGGCAAAATTTGGAAAAAAAACGCCCCCATAAATTGTACTATGCGGTCGCATAGGCCAGTCATCAGCCTTCAACTACGTTTCGGTAAGGGGTTATGTGGTCGCATGCTTAGTTGCCCTATGTGGGTTGCATGGGTCTTTACTTTAGCTTCCTCATCCACTCCTGGAACCAAGTTGATCCATCTTGTTCTATCCTCCATGCACAATATGAAACTTGTCCCTTTGCTTGTTGTGGTCGATGTTTCATCTACTGTAGCTTGAACAAGTAATCCCATGGCTTCTTTGATCTTCTTTGCTCAATATTTAGTCATTAGTCCCTCCTCCACAATCAATGGGTCATTATCCATGCTATCTCCCTGTACCATGGTTCTCATCACCAACACCACGAGCTCAATAGTAGAACAATTTCGCCATTACAGGACCCTACCTTTGACAGCATAGCTAACTCATTGACAGTCAAAGAGTAGATAAGAGTATTAGAGCGAATCTTCAAGCACATCTCTTGTACTAATAGAAGATTTTGTGGCATGAGTTCATGTTGGTTGACGCAATGAGCCACTGGCGGAAGTCATATTCACACACTAAGACTGAGGCATAACAACACAATCTGACATGGGCGTGTTTCAAAGACGAGATGATGGGAAAATATTTTCCACAAGCTTTAAGAGATTGAAAAGAGACAGGATTTCTACATCATAAGTAGGGAAAGAAGGCACTGGTCAAGTATGACAGGAGGTTCAAACAACTCTCTTAGGTATCGTATCTAGTGATGTTATATGGAGGCAATAAATCGAACCATTCCTAAGCTTTATCATTCAAGTGTGGGGAAAACTCATCTTGATTGCTTGAGATTGCCATAAATCTCTTGAATACGTGTGAGGTCGGAAGGTTGATTTTCATCCTTCCTCCAGAAAGATGATGTGCTGTTCGAAAATCGGTTAATGACATTCGACCTTAGTTTGAAGTTTAGATTCTAATGAGGATCTTGATGCTCGACTGAGTTTTCAACAATAGGAGTCATAAAGTCTCCAACTTGCAAGTCAATCTCATCAATTTTATAGTCTTTCGTCTTGTATTGTTGTTGGTCTCTTGCTACTCTTTGCTCCCTGAAAGCAAATTAAAAAAAAAAAATAAAAATGGAAAACACATAAGTCACATAAAAAGAGAAAGTATTTAAACTAAAATTAACTAAAACAAAAATTATTGCGAAATGTATTTCGCAAGTGGACGATATTGTATACAAGTAACTTAAACTTTAATTAAAACTATCTATATATAATTTGGAAAATAATTATGCTTCTTGTACACTTGTGGTTGACACTATTTTTGACATTCGCATGAATCTAACCATTGATTGGGAAAAATATTGTTAAAATTAATGTATAAAAATCTGTCAATTCAGATTATGTCAAACTTTATGTAAAACGTAATATACATGTAGTGTGATTATTTGAAAAAACACTATTTCTAATTATCAAATTAAAATAAAATAAAAATTGGAGTTCAATCAAATCATGAAGGACACTAGGATCCCAAATTTATCATGATTAATCAACATTAATCCCAATTATTCATTTATAGTCAATTGTTGTAACCACATGAATTTAAACTTTTTGTTTATTTTTTTAAATTTATTTCTTATATATAATACAAATTTACCGTTTTACTCCTTTTAAAATTAGTGAAAATTGTGAAAAGAAATTGGATGGTCATGATGAAATGTTATATAAAATTAGATGACCATGGTGAAACGTTATAGAAATTGGGTGGCCATGGTGAAATAAAAATCAAATTGGGTGATCATGGCGAAACAAAATATAAAGTTGGGTGGTCATTGGTGGATTTAACTCATTTCTTTTATGTTAATTTTTTATTTTTATATAAATTAATCCATTTTTTATGTATGACCCAATTATATCTTTATGAAGGCAAGACTAGTATTGTTTGTTATTTTTATCTACGATCCAACTGCATCTCAATTAAAATTATATTAAACATAGAACTATATCTCTACCTCTTATAGAACTTAGCATTTTTTTTATTATTTGAGCTAGAAATATGAATTAATTCTAGGTGTACTCACAAATCCCAAGAACAATCTTAAAATTGACCAAATAATAGGACGGCAAATTTGATAGTAAACAATCAGCAATTGCAAAATTATCTAACAACCAGCAATTTATGGAATAAAGAATCAACAAGGTTTCATTGTAATTCTAGCCATAAAAAAGTTTAGTTGGACATGATTGGACCATACAAATACAAGAAATTGAATGAAATCATAACCCGAAAGGTTTGATAGGATAGAAGAATGCCTGTCTTTGCCATTCAAAAAAACTCGAGACGATAATGATGAAAAGCTCCATTTATCGATTTATGATCTTCTAAGATGTAATGTATTTTCTGGACCTAAATTAACTCTTTTAACAATCTATTTGTGCCTTGAAAATCACTAGAGTACCAAAAGTTTCCCCACTTTTAAGTAAGATGATCCTGAACTGAGTTGGAGACAGACACGATTGTAAGCACAAGCTTGTGATCGACTCGCGGGCTACAGGGGACTTTCATCAAAATATGGCTCTAGCCATGGTAATCAGTCCCAATTCGCTATGGTGAACCTCTACTTCAAATATTTCAATTTAAGTCCTTCAATTTAACTTTCATATTAGCCCATTCAGTTCACCCATCTTTTGATTATATCAAAATTAGTCCTTGGACTTTCAAAATTTTGTACTTTTCTGCTTTAACTTTTAACTTCTTCAAATTTGATCCTTGAAGTTCTGAATGTACAAGTTGATCCTAAGAGCATCTCCATTCGTAACGTAAAATTGATATAAAGTGTAATTTAGATCTTCAAAGTGACTAAAAAACTCTCCAATGGAGAGATGCAAATGAAATGTAAATTGCATTTTTCAACAAAAAAATGAATTTAGATCTTCCATCGAAGCAGAATTTGAATTTAGATCCATCGTAATGTAAAAGTAATTTTGAAGATATCAATTTACATTCAGTTTTATCACGATTGGAGATGCTCAAAGGTTCTAATTTCATCCTTTTTAGCCACCAAACTTTTCAAATGTCAAATTTGATTCCCAAAACTTGTGAATTTATCCGACCAACTATACAAAGCTTCGAAACAAGTCCCAGCTTCCCAGTTGCAATACAATTCCATCATTTTTGCTCAATTAATATCAAAACATCATCATTTTTACTTGATTCATCTACAAGTTGGGGGTTTTTTTACCTATGGAAACAATATGTACACTATAATGAGTTGGACTCTACCTAAATTGATGACTTCTAAGTAACTTTAAAAAGCCTAGACAAAAGTACAAAATGCACTTATCAATCACTTGAGCCAATTTTATTGACAATCAGACTCTTAAGAATTTGTTGTTGATTTCGGTGCCTCGCATCATGTCACAACAAATCTAAGTAATTTATCTCTTTACTCTCTATATACTACATCCAATGAAATGATAATTGGGGATCGTTCTAAGCTACCAATCACACATACTGGTTGTCTCTTTTCCTATCAACTCTAAATGTTTTAAGTTAAATCGCATTTTTGTGATAAATATAATTTATATTTTCAAACTTAGTACAACTAATGATGTTTCTGTTGAATTTTTTTCCTTGTCTTTTCAGGTGAAGGATCGTTATACAGGGCATGTCTTCTACGTAGGCCGAATATGAATGGTGTATATGATGGCCCATCTCCTGAACTTCTATTCTACCGTTATTTATTTTTCTAGCTCTATATCATTTGTAGTTGATTGGTACCTTCATCTAGGTCACCCAGCGAGATATTTTGGATTTTATTTCATTTAGTTTTGTCCAATTTAATGTCCTTAACGTCCAATAAGTCGTTAGATGGGTCTTGTAATGAAGGCAGATGCTTAAATCTCATAAGCTTTCAATTTCTGTGTCCTCACAAGTTTCAAACCATTAGAAATCGTTTACTCTACATTTGGAGTTCACCATTACCTCTTTCAGTTGCAATAAATATTTATATTTGTATAAACTTTTCTAAATTTGTTATATATGCCTTTATTCAATATAATTATTTTTGTAAAAAATTTCAACACATCAATGACCATTTATCACATCATGATGCCGGCTTTTTTCCTGTCTTGCATCTTTTTTAGCCAATAATGGATTTTTTCATCTCACTACACCACATTACACATCTCTGCACAATGTCCTTGCTGAGCATTATCATCGAAACGTAGTCGAGGTTGGTCTAATCTCCTATCACACGCCTCTAATCCTCCCACTTTTCATTTTCTACAGATGTCTACTTAATCAATCGAATGCCCATCTTTTTCTTTCAATGAAATCTCCATAAGAATTACTTACTTTTCAACTGCCTAATTATTCTAAGCTCTGCACCTTCGGGTGCTTGTGTTCACTCTGGCTTCTTCCTACATCCATCACAAACTTGAACCTCTCTCTCTTCTGTATATTTTCCTCGACTATATACCTACTCAAAATGCTTATCAGTAGTTTCAATTCTACTACAGGAAAAATATTTATCTTATGTCACGTTGAGTTTGTTAAATCAATATTTCTATTCACATCAATGCCTCAAAATTCCACTCACACTACAACAAAAACAATCTTTTGCAACGTTCAAAAAATGTTGCCGAAAACCTTTTGCAACGTCTTTGAGTATGTTGCAAACATTGATG
>CAIGRS010120669.1:0-18210 GCA_903798395.1 Fraxinus floribunda
TTTAGTATGTAAAACTAAATTATTGATGGAATTAATAGAGAATTTGAAGAAGAAGAAGAAATGAGAGTTGTTCCATGTTTCCAAGAAATGAGAAATGTGTGTATTTGGAATTTGGATGATTTCAAGAAGTTGATATATTAAGTGAGGAAAATTTAACAAGGGTATATTGGTAAAAGAACATAACAAAATATCCTACATTAGAAAACATGCCTATATATTTGGGACAAGAGAAAAAAGAAACTCGACTTATATAATTGGGATGGAGGGAGCACGTTGCGTTCAATACGATTAGTCTTTTCTTTAATCGTGTTGACTTGTAAATGTGTCCTAGTTACCAACTTCTGACGAGCGGTGGTCAATATCAAGAACTCATCCCGAGTTATGATCATGTGCACCCCGAGTATCCAAGCACTGAAGCACAGTATTGGAATTAATCGTATTTCAGCCATTTGCCTTCCGATTCCATTTCTGATCGAAGAGAGGAGGGAGTGCTTTCCCTGGATGAAGACCAGGGGCTTACAAAATAACGGAGGAGTTGGAGGAAGCCATTCGTGAACCAAAAGAACTAGCTAATGCTGCTTTTTATCTAGGATTGAAGATGCAAGTATCTCAAGTTTAATCAAACCATTGAACTTTATTTTATTAAAATTAAGTTCCCCCCAAGTCAACCTCAATCTGTTACAGGACGGGGAAAATGATACAAGGTACAAAAAATATCGCCTTTCACATCAATTTTTCAGCTTGCCACCAAGTTACAAACTTAGTTATTAAGCACCAAGTTACAAACTTAGTTATTTGTCAATCAAGATTGATCTCCTGTTCATAGTGGGTATGAGATATCTTGTCCAATAATGAAGTAACAAGATGTGATCTTATCATCTCACCAGTATTTTAGATCTTGCCGATAGACAAAATATGGATGGGCAGGAGATCAATTCCGATTATCAATCATCATAAAAATAAAGTTAATAACCTCTATAGAATTTGACAACTTTTTCTTTTATCTAGCAAAGTCTCGACTCTATTTTAAATGGCAAATGTCGGTTCCTAGTAGTTCGACTTAACCTTTTTATTAAAGATGTCACACTTTTAAACATGTCACAAATGGACTGTAAAAAGATTAGTATTAAAATATGAAAGCCACAAACAGTGAATCAAGTAATTATAATATAATCTTATTCAATAATTACACTTTAATTTAATTTCATCCAAATAATTATATTACGGATTGGATTTCCGTCTTCACATCCCGGAGAGGCGCCAAAATTGATAGGCAAATTGGGGTACTTTTCCTCTAGGCAAATTAGATATTTACGTTGCAAGTGGATAAGGAAACAAACAACTTCCAAGTTTCAACCTTTGTTTCACGCTCAGTGAGTGCTTAGACCCCAAACTCTGCCGCATTTCCATTTTTTCTATCCGTTAATGGCAATGGCGGGCGCAAATGGTTGGTTCTCAATGCTCTCTTCTTCCCCCGGTTCCACTTCCCGTTGTTCATTAACCTCCCAACGGCTTTTTTCCACCTCCCGAAGACCTACTTATTTTCTTACATCCATTGTTAAATCTTCCAAGGACCGAAATCAGAATCCGAAACAAAAATTGCCCAGGGAAACGCCGGGTAAATTCAGCACAGAGGTAAAACAAATCCGAAAACTCATCGCTGTTGAATTTTATTTTAATTTTTGTGATTTTGTTTATACCCTGTGTTATGAATGCTATTCTCTCTTTTGATTAATGAATGCAAGCGTTCGTACAGCAAATTGAGTTATTGAATGTTTTATATTAGAAAGAGTGTGAATAAATATGGAAAAATACAGTAACCACTGAATATCAATACAAGACATAAACTGCATTTAGAATGAATTATAAGATGAAAAGAGCTCGGAAGTCCCAGATTTTATGTAAACACACCTTTTTTTTGTTCTTTTTTCCCTCATTGAAGCTACAAGCTTAAATACAAAAACACAAAAAGGCATACAGGTCTGTGTTTTGCACTAAAGCACATCTTTAACAATGATTACTCTAGTGTTTTTGCAGTATGTACAAATTTAATTTATTTACTACCATGAACCTATGAAATCCTTTGTATTTGTTGTTAAATTCAGAGTGAAGCTATTACACAAAAATTGCCAGGGAGATCAAGAGATGAAATCCATTCATCAAATGTAGACGGTCGAATTAGTAGGAAAAATGCAGGGAGATCTCAATCAACTTCGTTTAGAACTTCTGCCATGCAGAGGAAAGGGAACAAGGGAGTTCTGTTTGACTCAAGAGACCAACAGGTATGTAGGACATTCATATTGTATTTCATTCTCTTTTAATATTTGAAGTACGCGTTTCCTTTCATTGGGGAGATAGACATGAAATTTATAAAGAGCCAGCTATCCTTTTGACCTTGCTGCAAATGGCACTTTAAATCCACAATTAGTGTTATAAAATCTAGTACTTGGATTTGGCCGATATCTTTGTGCAAGTTGCAAATCATATTCCCATGGTAATGAAGGTACCACATTTAGAGCTTGTTTGAGAGAGATTTTTCAAAAAATTATTTTTTCCAAAATCATTTTCAACCACAAAATTATGTGGGACTCGTAATTTTTTATACTTTTTAACCGCACGTTCTCCAAAAATCATTTTTTGCTTGGAAAAATCTCTCTCAAACAAACGCTTAGTAGATCACGATCTTGTATTCTTGTTGCTCTGACATAATTAAGATATAGGGGGGAGATTGAAAATCGAACCTCTCTCTACTATTTTCTCCCCCTATTTGCTATCATTATCTCTGGTCCACAATTATCATTTCATTTTCCCAAGGCTTGTTAAAGTTGCTGAAAAATCTATCGTAATGTCCGTCATGCTGCTGCAGCATTTACAATCACATGCATTCACTATTGTAAAATCGCCTTTATGATTACAAATGTTCTAGGATCCTATAATGGGGTGTAATAAAATAAGTAACTTCTATCATTATGAAACCCTTATATTTGATTCCATGTCTTTCTTTTTTTTGGTTTCCATACATGGCACATTTCATTTCAACAATTTTTCATAAAGAATCCTATAATGCAGAGCTTTTATTGCTAACAGATTAAAACTACGGTTCATCTATAATGTGACTTTGTTTATGTGTTATTGGATGAATTCCCCCTCTCAGAGCCTACATTATTCTCTGCCACTCCATTTTTTGTGTTCTTTCATGCAATAGCTATGGGTGCCATTATTTCTTATCAAGTTCATTTGTTCAACATTTGAGTGATTGTATTTATTAGAGTACCACACTCACGTGTTCCAGGTAAAGACTGGTAATCTTCAAGATGCAGCATTTCTTAACGCTGTTGTAAAGGTAAATGTTCTATTCTGCTTGATATTTTAGTTATCTTTTTGAAAATTTTAGATTGTGCTTTGCTGCCCTCTTCATAGAGCTGGATATCATTTCCTTTCTTTTCTTTTTACATTATCTTATGCAGCATGCTCCATCCCTCTTTTCTTTCAGTCCTATACTTTACTTGCTATTTAACTTTTGGCTAGTTAATATCTTCCTACTTTGTTTCCTCACGGAGCATCATGAGAATTAGAGGAAGATCTCATCCACCCTATTTTATATTTTAAGATTTACCATCTTAGGAGAGCCAATATTCTATGGCACAGGAGTTGCAATCAGGATGCCCTTCTTAGCTGTTATTTTGTCGGAGGTAGTCAGTTTATATGTAGATTTCATCATCTAAGTCAACATTAAGGTATTTTATGTGTTCGATCAATTGATAACTGGCACAACGAAGTTCTTTCAGAAATATTTTATACCAATAAGGTAACCATATTATTTTTTCGTGAATTTCCCATTTACCGATTTTATATTTGACCCTTGAAGCAGCATGTGAAGCTATTTACTGGTGTTCATCAATTACCACATACTCAAAAATATTCTCAACATCAATGTCGCCCATTATCTAATATATACTTCTGTAGATACCTTTAGTTCATGAATTGTTTTCCTTGTCAATGCTCTTTTTTTTCTTATTATATTAAAAAAATGACTTGACGATATTGGCCATTTGCTGATATCTTAGTAACAAATTGTGATTCTCACTACAGTTTAAAATATGTTACTATTACCTTCTCTTTTTCCTTCATTTAGGTTTACTGTACCCACACTGCACCGGATTATTCTCTTCCTTGGCAGAAACAAAGGCAGTATCAAAGTACTGGAAGGTATGTTTAATGACCTTTCTCAAATGGCTTCCCTCAGAAAATTGAATTTTCTGGAAATTAAATCTTTCTTTTAATACAATTCTTGCGGTAAATACAGTTTTATGAATATTCTCTTTTCACATAATAACCTTTGCATGCACTGTACAGTGCTTTTATGATCGGGGATGGGAAGCTTTTGACTAATGCACACTGTGTTGAACATAACACACAGGTAAATTTTGAAGTTTAATGCCATTTGAGTTTTCCTGCTCATGTAAATGTTGGATGCCATAGCAGGCTTGATGATTTGACAGGGAGTCTGGCTAATGTAAGCACCAGTATTCTATCTGTTAACTTCGGAGTAGATATGCTAAGATTAATGGTATTGTCATGATATGACTCTGTCTGATTATTCCTTCTTTAATTCTTTGGATTTCCTGCATGTTTCAATTGAGGGTTCTCGAGCTGATGGAATTTGGGTGTTAAATCAAGTGAATGCTACTTAGAACCAGAAAAATTGTGACACATATGCTAGTTTCATGTTGCCAGAAATTGATGGAAATTTGGGTGATAAATCAGGCCGATGTTACTTTGAACCGGGAAACTGTGTCACATAAGCTAGTTTAGTGTTTCCAGTTAGTGGAGCTCATTTTTTGTTTTAATTGATCCTTGACTGATTGGGGTGATATTTTGATTGGACATGATATATATTCAATTCTAAACCTGCTCCACAATAAAGAATTTGAGTATTCAGAGAAAAAGATTAGACACTTCTTTTCTTGACAAAGTTCTAGTTGAGTCAATATATGACTCTTTAGCTAATTTAACTTCCATTACAGTGTGTTAAATCCGTTGATTTAAAAGTTTAAGCGGTTAAAGAAGGTTGTGTTATGGATTAAACAAATAATCATTCATTAGTGAGGAATTATAATTTGAAATAAGAAAAATGAAAAAATAACACATGATATAACGTGCTTCACCCCCCTCAATGTAAGCTACTGCATCAGGTATAAATGTCGATTTGAACTATATCCACAAAGAGAATTACAATATAATTTGGACTCACATTATTCACTGCTAATTCTTTAATATAGTTAGAGTGACCTAATACATGTGCAAATTTCACAAATTACCCTATAACATTTAAAAAGTTTCGCCTCGGGCTTACTACCCCAGTCCTCCCTTGACCTTACCACAAAATGCAAATAAGAGGAAAAGTGTAATGTCTCCTAGGCTTCACACATCCAACAGCGCACATGTATATCATTTAAGTCTTCTCTTCAATGTGCCCCGTTATGTATTGGCGGGTATTTCCCATACAGCTTTATATGTAAACTTTTGATAAATGGGTGACAGCGAGGCTTGAACTAAGACCTTTACATCTAAGATACCGTGATGAACCAATTGATTTAAGAGCTTAAGCTGTGAGAGAAACACATGTATATAATTTAAATCTTATTTTTAAGAATTCTATAGAGAGCTGATAATAATCCATCTTACATGGGGACATCAATTCCCTGAAAAAGATTGGGAACTATTGAGAGATGGTAAAAAAATATTTTTCGAACCACTTCTTGCCTTGACAGGTTGATCTGGTGCCATCATTTAAAAAATTTATATCTCCAAGTATCTATATTTCTTTCCATGCATACTTGTGTTTCCTATGTATTTGGCCATGGTTATGAACATTTTCATTTTAAAATTTAGTTCCTTTGGAACAAACTGTAAGCTATCATTTTGATATGTTTATTCTGTTTTTGTTGGTGAGTTTGGTATACTGACTTGTTGATTACCAAATCCATTTTTTGTTTTATAAAAGAGCACCACTAAATTGCTGCTGTTACTTTTGGTGTATTTTTTCTATACATCGCAGGTCAAAGTGAAGAAAAGGGGTGATGATACAAAATATGTTGCCAAGGTAGCGTTCTTAGAAAGAATATTGTCATGTTTCACTATTACTTTGTCACTTTCAGACCTACTATTTGAGAGCAGAAAGATGTCGAATATCCTGTAAAAATAGTAGTGTTTTTTCTCCTGAAAGCAGGAACCCAATCCAACGCTCTCCCTCTGCTAATCTAGGCTGACTTTCATGATTACCTTTTATTTCTTCTCTCCTTATTTCGATGCAAAAAGAAATATAAATAGGAAGAAAAAGAAAGGTTGAGGACAAGATATCCCAAAATAATAAAAAAACAGAAGAAGATAGAGTCTAACACAATGGCCATCATAGCACTTCTGTACCAGTCTTATCATCTTAGCTGCCACCAAAACCCCAAACTCGCCAAGGCATGTGGGAATCATAGAACTTTTTCCTATAATTTGAACAACTTCCTCATGTTTCACTCTCGAAAGCCTGTGAAGACAGTTTGAAAATGTGATTCATTTTCCTGCCAAATGACAAACATCAGGGGGAAGGAGTCATTGATGTTTATACTGTTTAGACTATTAAGACCAAGTAACAACCTTCACGTTCATATTTCTAAAGCAAAAAGTAATGGAAGGTTCAGGCAGGCAAGATGAATGGGAAAGGTGGTACAAAAGCGTTCAGAAATTCTTGTAATAAGAATTGAAAATAAGAACTATATCGGAATAATTTTGCTTTGTATTGATTTATGATTGATTGTCATAAAAAAGGGCGCAATACCTCTATGGACATAATTATTCTCTAATCCTACTAATATGAGGAAACTAATGTAAAATCCTAATCTAAAGAAATTAGAAATCTTGTTCTAATCAATAAATAAGAATTAAAAGATAAAACCTTTTAGAACTAGAATTCTTAAATATCCTTTCATAAATAAGTAAATAACTAACTTTTATCCTACTTATAATAGGATTGTCCTACATCAAAAGGACTTGCATGAAAAGACACTAGAAATATCGATATGCCTGTCCCTTCATATCAAAGCTGTAAAACACTAGAACTTCTTGAATGGAGCTTGATTGTAAGTAACAAACATTATTTTCTAATATTACGGGCTGACCCTTCACATCATGTGATGTACAATTTTACGAGCCACTTTTCGCTTTAATTTTTTTCCCCTTATTTCCTTTTCCACTTTCAATATTCTGAAATTGCTTTTATTAATGATCATAGTGAATGCATCTTTTAGCATTATCAAAAAATGTGATTTTCAGTTGTTCGTAGCCATTAAGACATAATACTCTAAATTATAGAAAACGCCAACATTTTCACCCAATACTGACTCATAACCATGATTAATCAAATTAATCTTTAGTGTTTTACTGCATGTTAATGTCCTTATTTCATTTTGCTTTCATATATTTACTTATTTTGGTGTTGGGAGGCAGCCTTGGTGGTGGAAAATCGGTTTAAAATCTTGATGCTGCACTTATTCTCTACTCAGTGAAATGATTTACAGGTTCTCGCAAAAGGAGTAGAATGTGACATAGCTCTGCTTTCTATTGAAAGCGAGGAATTCTGGGAAGGAGCTGAGCCCCTTAAGTTTGGATGCTTGCCTTTTCTGCAGGTTCTCTTGATTTGTCTTCATTTTTCCCTACGAGGAGCACTTTTTGTTGCTTTTTCCCATCTTCATACATTGGAACTATTTATTGTCTATTTCTTTTTTCTCTGCTTTTCCATTGATACTATCTGCAACAAGCAATTTTATGTGGAGTGACCAGCATAAATGATTGAAGAAACTGGGTAGTATTTTTCATCTTTCTGGCCTAAATGCTGCAAGATCATATTTTACTTGAGGAAATAGTTAGTAGATCAGAACTTCACAGGTAGCATTTTAATGATATGGAAGCTGCCTGATTATGGCTGGATCCTATCTCTATGTGATGCATTTGTTTTCTTCTTCTGTTTGATATAAGTATGTTTTGATGTATCTCCCAGGATAGGATCGTTTTCCAGTTTTCCAAGAAGATCAAGTGAATCTAATGTTTTATTAAAGAGCAAAAAGAGAAATTATATTCAGATGGACAATCCTTTTGAAATTTCACACTTGAACAAGTACTTAAGTTCATGGTTTCAGTGATTTGGATAGGTCTCTTGAGATGAGATACTGAAAAGAAGGAAACTAAATATTACCCATCACACTTATAAACTAAAACTTCACTGTACAGTTTGTAAGTTATTAGCAAGGGTATTCCCAAATTGTTGATTAGAGGTCCATCTGAGGTTAGTTTCAATACATATGTTCAGGAATTTATTGGGAAAATGCACAATTTGCTTGCTTCATTGCTGGTTCTAGGACATTAACTACTGAAGGGGCTGAGTTTGTCATCGGTGCTAGTTTGGTGATTTCCTCGTGGAAGCATTTAAAAGAATTTCAGATGTTTTTTTTTTTTTTTTTGCTTATAATTACTTCATCAACTATTCTATAATTTTCATGTTGGTTCCCAATTGATGGTTATGGATTTATATGACTACATAGTACATACCTATCTGTTCCCTAATGATTGTTATATATTTCTATCCTTTCAATGGCAGATTTTGCTGTTTTTAAGTCAAAATTACGGTTTCTCTGCAAATTGAGCTGCTGAGCATGGCCTTTATTTCTGGGTCAGATAGCTAAAAATCAGATAATGATTCTTTATATTTTGGAAACAAGCTGTTGGCAGGGTAAAAATAAAGCACAAATAGGATCTGTAGCTTAATACTGTACATGGTATTGATATTAGTCGTATAGACCTGTAATTACACAGCTGTGGCTCACAAAGATTTGGTGGTTTGGCTTCACTGAAACTGGTTTGTGCATATTTTATTCAAGTTTAGCAATAAATGTAGATCAATTCTCTCAAGTGTCCGTGCCACTCTGTTTCTGGCTTGTGTGTAATCACTGTTAGTAATGCTTCTACACTGCATTTTATTATGCCATTTTGTATTTGCTGGTTTACTACAATAATCACGCATGACTAGCTCAGTTGCTTGGTTCGAAGTTGTGCCTGATATAAATGGAAACTTGCAAAGGATACATGAATGCAATCAACCGGCAATTCTACTAACTATTCTGCTGGGACAACTTAAAAACACAAATTTTTTACTGGTCCATTGCTTTCAAATTGGCAGGATGCAGTGACTGTTGTTGGATATCCGCTTGGTGGAGATACTATTTCAGTAACAAAGGGTGTGGTATCAAGAATAGAGGTTTGTTCATTTCTCCATGCTTTCAGGTTTTATTATTTTTAATCATTATATAGCATGCATCAATCTACATTATGAAGCCTTATCCTACATTTAGATGGTAACTGTTTGTTTATTTTATAATCTATGAGTTTTTAGATAAATCACAATGACTTTTGTTAAAACTTTAAGTATGAGGAGTCTTTTGTATATCTATTTTATGAAAATGTTTTATCCTAAGCGGTACATGCAAATTCTGGAGTTAAAAATGATTAGAAAAGAAGCAAAAGATATGACCATTCTTGCTCTCCTAACTGTCGTTTGATTATTTACATGTCTAATTTATTCCAAATGGTTAGTGATTCGTAACGAGAAGCAAACAGTGAACACGTGAACTACAACTTAGTTTGGTGCATAATAGAGAAATAGAGAAATTCCGTTTTCAATCTCTTACTTGTCCCCAGCTACCGGTTTGTTTGAAGCTGAAATTTGATTATGTATCAGTTTGCATCTTTTTGATCTCGACAAATATTGAACATATGAAGTGCAACTTAGTTTGGTTCATAATATAGAAAATTCTGTATTCAATCTCTTATTTTCCCCAGCTGCTGGATTGTCTCAAGCTGAATTTGGTCACGTGTAATAGTTGAATGACAATCTGCTTCTAAGTTGCATAATTTCACCTACAATTGGCAGCACTCCTGTCCTGATATTGTGACTGTTTCTCATTGTATTTTGATCAATTAGTTCACAGCAATCCACATCTTAGTCTCATAACTATTGACAGCTTTCCTCTGAAATTGTGAATTCGCAATTTCAGAGCAAGAGCACTTTTCCGAGGCATATCAAGTATGTGTAAGTAAGAATTTCAGATTTCAACTTGAGCTCGAAACTGATAAAGCAAAATTGCTCTCACAGTCACGGGAATCTCCTACATCAATAGTCCTGGGTGTCAGCTATTACCTTGTTAAACAGTAACTAAGTGGTGGCTTTCATAACCACGGCCAGGATGAATTCATTTTGCATCAACCATTTTAGCTTTTAATAACAATGAAGAGGAAACTGCAGAAAATCCAGAAGATTTGTTTGATTACATCGGTGAATTGACCAGAATCCAATGAATCTCGCACATATTTGCGATCCTATTTCACTAGGATGAAAAGTAGCAAAACCATTGAAAGTTGTAGATAAGACAATTTGCAAAAAGAGAAGAAGAATCAGTTGTTCAGCTACCTCATTCCTGGACTATTAGCTTTTTCGAGGTTTATAATAGAACTTAGCGATTACCTTGTGTTTTCTTTCAGGTTACATCATATGCCCATGGCTCATCTGAGTTACTTGGTATTCAAATTGATGCAGCAATAAATCCTGGTAAGTATGCATTGTGCTACTAGGAATTGGTCCTTTCTGAGCATGTATAGCCAAGCTTAAAAATGTGATTTACCTTTTTGACTGTTCGTAAAGATTTTTTCTCAAGAAGTAAGATTGTACCAACTACTGAAAATCCAAAAAAAATAAAAAATAAAATAACTTTTAAAAAACCTCAAGACATATTTAAGTTTTAAGCTTGGCCAAACATGGTTCCTATTTACTGGTCAGATATTCCATGTATTTCTAAATTTCTTTAACCTCACTCGGTCGACCTGTATTCCTATAGCCATACAAATAAAAATATATTATTATTTTTCCCTCACGTGCCATTGCTTATAGTAGCTATATTTTAGGTAATAGTGGTGGCCCTGCATTCAATGACCGGGGAGAGTGTATTGGAGTGGCATTTCAGGTAGGTTTTTTCTAGTCGAATTTCAATATCAAAATCTGTTAGGTTTTAGATTTGTTATTTACCATTTTGCTTTAGGTAGAATCTATTTGCCTTCAACACTTTTGAAAGGTCACTATCTGTTTATTGTAAGTATTTTGATCTTATAGCTTCACAGGCTGTGGGTTTTCTGACAGAGTGACAGTCGTTAGCATATTTCTTTTCAGTTTTATGTTTTCACGAGACATTTCTTTTAGGTTTACAGATCTGATGAGGCTGAGAATATTGGCTACGTGATTCCAACTACTGTTGTATCTCATTTCCTGGAGGACTATGAGAGGAATGGGAAATACACTGGTGATGCTTCTTGCACCTTATGAATTTAGACTGCACTGCTTAAAAGTTACTTCTGATAATTGGCATGGCCAACACATTTTGCTCGTGTAGCTCTAATACTTTGACCATTAATATTTTTGTAAGTCATTTTAATATTTAAAGATTATAGGCTTACACAACTTTATATAATTATATTCAAGGTAAGTTGATCCAGAGAATGAGTCTTTCTCCCCCTGCCTCCCATGAATGCCTGGGCGCACTCGTGTATCTTAAACATTAATATTTTTTGTAAGTCATGTTAGTATTTTTGGATTAATAGGCTCATCGAACAACTTCATACAATTAAATTCCTTTGTATTCTTAACTCTATCAAGAGTTACGTTATTGATTTTTTTCCTTTCTGTCACATTCTTGTTATTTTTTACTGGCGTAGTAATCATGTTTCCCGTAGGCAACCCTGTCACATGTACACAAACGGGTCAGTGCACTGTATTATTGATTTATTTCCTTCTACCATATGGGGCACAATTGACCATTTTGAGAAAAAAAAAATGAGTTCTGTCAGATGATTTGAATGTTAGTGGAAACCCCAACAACTCTGTCCTGCAACTGATAAGAGTGTCAGTTGGGAATTTGTCACTTGTCAATAAGATGAACTTCCATGAAATCATTTATGCAGTGGAGAACTCAATTGTAAATTCATTGCATGTACCTTGTAGGAAATTTGCAATTTAGTTTTTGTTGTTACTCTTTAAGGTCATGTATGAAAGTAACTTTTTTCTTCTGTCTATGAAGCATATAATAAACATCTTAGCAACATTTTCAGGTTTTCCTTCTCTTGGGGTGTTGTTGCAGAAATTGGAGAATCCAGCTTTGCGGGCCTGCTTAAATGTTCCAACAAACGAGGTCTATATTTTCTATTGAACTTGACTAGAAAATCCACATGTTTTTACTGTCTAAATTCTTATAATTGTACAAATATATGATTTGGTACATGCTGTAGATTGCATGATCACAAGTTTTTCTTAACAGTTCTCAGGATGCCACCTGGGATTTTGGCTCATTTTCAAAATGTTTTACATTGAGAATGCATGATGTTTTTAAGCAGTGTATGCCACAACTTTTATATTCTACAGTGGGGTTTATCCTGTCTCTCACATGTTGGGCAATCTCCACGTCTCAAAAATTGAAAAAAAGTATAGAATAGATGCACCACATGCCTGTTGGACACGTCTCTGAGACATCAACAGTGTAAAAAATTTTTTATGAAAAATAAAACATGCATTGTAGCGTGTTCACTTAGTACACAAGGTGTGTCGGTGTCCAATACTAGTCAGACATGGATTCTCCACCCTAGAAGTGTCTATGCTTCATAGAATCTATATAGCACTCACTTGATATATTTCCTATATTATTATATTCTGCAGGGCGTTCTTGTGCGGAGAATTGAGCCAACTTCTGATGCCAGTAATGTACTGAAGAAGGTATGCCATCCTTCATAATAGAAATCTCTTTTGTTCCCCAGCACCGATATGTTCTTGCATCACATCTTTACTTGCAGTTTCTTGTGTGCTATTCTCATACTTTAGTTCCTTGCACCATCTGAGTTTGGTTTTCATTATTGACTAGTGAACCTTGCAAGAAACATCTTATTGCTAGGCACCTCATCATAGTGATTTCTAAATGTGGTTATTGTAACACTTAATTCTCTGGTTTTCGAAATTAAGATAAGAGAAAAAAATTATGAAATCTTTTATTTGAAAAGAATAAGTTGTGAAAAACATTGGAAAACTTACCCATTATAGAGAAGCTATACGAATGAGTAACTGCAGTAAGGCCTATATCATTTGTATGTCAAATTATTGTCCATTCGGATTATAATTAGTTCAAGAAATCCTTTTATTCATCGCTTGGCTAGTTCAAGAATTTAATATTTCCAGAAAATGGAATTTTTTTTGCATAAATTCCTAACCTTGGTTAAATAATATTGTCGTGCTCATCACGCATAGTCATATACAGTGTAATTAGATACATCTGAATGGTGCCGATGGATTTGGTCAAAATTGATGTCGTGAGAAAGAGGCAACTCGATAGTGGCTCAATGTTGTGTTATTATAATTTTTCATTATTTTTTTATTTTTTGTTCTTTTAAGTATCAAAACAAATACCTAAGGCTGCTGTTATTTCATTAACATACTATGTTGCACAGACACGACAGGATTTTTAAAAAACCTAGGAGGACACGTTAATTTTAAGTTATTTAAAACTTTATATTTACATATTCTTATCTTTATGTTTATACTTTCCTTTTCTTAGTTTTGACGTTTGTTCGTGAAATTTTTAAATTAGATAAATAGCTATTTGATATGTTAACATTAAGTTAAAACTATAGATTACTCTTCCGGTGAAGGAATATACATATAGTACTTGTCTTGGAGAGTTTGAGGAGTGTCTGACTGGCACGACACTATGCATGTCGGACACACGACACCAGCATAAGTGTCCATATTATCGGTGGCACAAACTCAAAAATATTGATGGTGTTAGAAATCAAATAACGCGGGATCTTTCTTTCTCTTCCAGGGGGACGTCATTGTAAGTTTTGATGATGTTCGTGTTGGTTGTGAAGGGACAGTGCCATTCCAAACAACTGAACGCATTGCATTTCGCTATCTTATTAGTCAAAAGTAAAGTTCTTGACTTCTGTAACAAAGTTGAATTTCGTGTTAAACCTGCCTTACAGCCATACAAAATATTGCATTTTATGGGTCATTCTCTAAATAAACTTAACATTTTTAGCACGCTAAACGGTACATCTATTGCGCATCAATAGCTAAAAGACTACTAATTTAATCCTTGTGCTGCACCATGTTATTCTTGATAAGTTGTATGGATGTCCGTAGCATGATGTCTTCCGTCCTGATGTGATTCTATTCAATTGTTGAAACTGTTAAAGGAGATCTTATTACTTTGTGCATTAATCTTATTTAGTCCTCATATAAAAATTCTTGTCCAATTTTAGTTTGATAGCTTTTACCTTGACAGTCTTTACACGAGGAATTAGGTCTCTGAACTCTGTGCTTGCAATCATTTTTAATTTTTTTAATTTTTTGCCATTATTTAGAATTCCACCAACGTTTTATATCCACAGTCTCTTATCTTATATACTGCCCTTCAGTTTTGAGTAATAGTGTCCTATCATTTTAGAGAGATCATGACTCCCCTAGTCTGAATTAAGGATCTACAAAATACATTTAGCTTTCTACAAAGTCACTTGTCCTCGATTCTAATACAAAGACTACTCAATTTCAGATTTGCAGGTGATGTAGCAGAGCTTGGCATTATCAGAGGAGGACAATCTATGAAAGTTCAAGCCATCATGAATCCACGTGTGCATTTGGTAAGTAGAGAGATGTTTAAATCTTTGAATAAATTGCTCTCTTTCTGGATAATATGATTGGACATTTTGATATTGATGATTTTTTACAAAAATCTCCTCTAGGTTCCGTATCATATTGAAGGAGGTCAGCCTTCATATTTAATAGTTGCTGGATTGGTGTTTACACCTCTGTCAGAACCTTTAATCGAGTATGTATGAGATTGTTTTTGTTTATTTGACCTTTTTCCTTATATTTAGTGTTTCTCACAATTTCAAATAAATTACAGTATGATGTTTCTATTACTATTACAAGCTAATTTGTACTTATTTATTTCAACAGAGAAGAATGCGAAGATACCATTGGGGTAGTTTTCTCTTCCTATTTCTAATGACGTGATAATACTATACGTTGCTCGAATTCCGTGGTTTATTAGTAGCTTTTGTCTTCTGGTCAGTTGAAGCTGTTGACAAAGGCACGGTACTCAATGGCTAGATTCAAAGGGGAACAGATCGTGATCCTGTCACAGGTTTGTGTGTTAATACTTCCCAAACAGCTTCTCATCCGACAGTGTTAGTGATAAAGTCCTAATCTCAATCCCAAGAGCAATACTCAACAAAACTGAAAACAGAAACTCAAACTCATAATAACACTTAGATTTAAGGTGGTTCACCTCAGCTTGAGAGCTACACTGGCTTGCTGATGGAATTTTTTCACTATAATAGAGGAAATTACAAGGTTTTTTCTCACAAGTCTCTGTATTATCTTTCAAAAAAAGGAAACTAGGGCGACCTAATACAAGATTAGTAATGTCTGATATACTCCTATAGTGAGGCTCCACGGAGTCCAACAGTAAGAACATTTCTTCGTTGCTCCTCTGGTTATGCCAGGCACATATGCGGTTCATATACACCAAATCTGTCGTGACCATTAGTGAACCTGTCATACGAGGACACGGAAGGGTCTAACTTCATTCCATTCCAAAGAATGCACCCAACCATTAGATTCTCACTTGACATAGCAAAAGAGCTCCAAGAAAGATTCAAATCTGCATCCTTCCAATCCATTGTTGTCACACCATGCTTTTGTCATCTTGACACTGGTGGTACACGAGGAGTTTTCATTATAACTTCTTTTACAGAGAGCACCACACATTTGGCTGAACATAAACGATTGCAATTATTATAACAAAAAAGGACAAAAACATATAAATAGAAGAACATGGGTATCAGAATAGAATTTTGAAAAATATATCTTTACATAACCCTTGCCTGAACCAAACTTCTGCATAAATTTCTGCTTAGGTCCTGCCGAGTCAATTGAAATTATTTCTTGTTTCCCCTCTGTCCTCCCCTACACCACCACCACTTGTCTAAGTGAAAGTTTGCCTTGAGAGAATGGCGTCACATCAAAAAATTTGGGGCAAATCAATATTCCGTTGTATGTGCATGGGAAAAGTTGCTAAATATCTATATTGCTTGCAGGTCTTAGCAAATGAAGTGAATATTGGGTATGAAGATCTGAGCAATGAACAGGCAAGTGAAAAAGTAGCCTAGTAAGAATGCTTGTATACAACTGAAACTTAAAAGACAAATTCTATTACAGGTATTGAAGTTAAATGGAACTTGGATCAGAAACATTCACCACCTAGCACATCTGGTTGATTGTAAGTACTAGCATCTTATACATCATTAATCCTAAAGGAGATATCTAGCACGGTCCTCAAATTTTGACTAATGGAGCACCTGGTCCCCAATTGAATTTTTTGGTGTTCAAATTCTGAAACTTCAATTTTTTATGGAAGTTGGTTCGTACTGTAAGGAAATTGTCAAACAGTCACCTGACTTGCACATAATCATATTTGGGGGTTATTTTTTTTTCTACACTTATTTATCCTTTTTTCCCATTAATTGTCCCCTTTTGAACTGTTTCTTTAGAATGAGGAAAACGACCCTAAAAAAGGAGGTCATGTACAAGTTATGTGACTATCTAAAAAGTGATGGTTTCCATCCAGTGGGGACTTAAGGTGTGCCTAAATTGAAGGTTTGGGATTTTGAACCAGAGAAAAATTGAGTGGAGATTGGGTGGGGAACGACAAATGCAAATTTTCCTTTCCGTGATGATATAATTTCTCTTGCACTCACAATTCTGCATTTGATCAGCTTGCAAGGACAGATATTTGGTCTTCGAATTTGAAGACAATTTTTTGGTTGTTATGGAAAGGGAAGACGCGTTGGCTGCATCTGATTGCGTGCTCAAAGGTTACGGGATTCCATCTGAAAGGTCTTCTGATCTTTTGGAACCATATGTGGACTGTATAGGACATGTCGCAACTATAGATCAACACGAGTCGGTTGACTGTGCAGTTTCAAATTCAGAATTTGGCTATGATGGACTACTTTGGGCGTAATAATCATTCTTTCTACCATTTAGGTCATAATTCGGGTTACATTATGATACTTCACAGTAAAATCTTCCTACTGATTGGCTAGAAATTATTGTACGAGAGATTATAGGCATGCTTGAGGCACTTTAGTTGGCCCCTTCAGCAATTGTTGTACAATTGAACTCTATTTATTTTTCCTTTTTCCTTTTTAGGGAGTGGGGTGATATTAGTTGATAGAGAATGTGCTGTTCAATTCTTTATGATCTGTGAGAATAGGGAATAAGACTTGACCTGAAAGAGAGAATTCTCTATAGAGGGCTGTCAGCAATTTTGATTTGATGATTTTGAAGATTTCCAAAGATATTATAAAAGGAATCAATCTTTTTTCTTAAGCACTGTGTAACTGTGCCTACAATAATATGTTTTCCATACTTTGCAAGTTTGCATTTCATATAGCCTAAATGTCTATGCTTTGGGCTTCCATTCCAGGTCAATAATTCAGCTTTCTATGCACAAAGTTGAAGGTCAGTATATCTTGATGAGATATTAAACCCTCTTCTGTGAACAGCTCCAATTAGTGCTAATAATTCTACTTTTTCTGCATTATTGACATGTTTGGTGGGTGACTATTAAAGAAGCAAAATAAGCAAGTGTATATGCAGATTACACGTATCATATTTTTCGTCTCACAATGAGGACATGGAATGTAATAATTTCTCTCCAAATCACTGAACAGAAGAAAATGAATAAATATTTACTGACCCAATAAACTGAAAATGGATGGTAACATTGTGTAAAAGTGCATTTAACTTTTTATTTTTGAGTGAGCGAGTAATAATCAAAGATAAAAGTTGATGATTATTCATATAAGTTACTCTCAAATTTTAACACCGTTTATTGTCACATAGGATTTTCATCTATCAAGTGGACTTTTTAGCATAGATGGACGAATGGAATTGAGATGGATGAAAAATGGGTAGTGTTGTGTAAAAATGTGTGTTACTCATATAAATACACCACGTGGGAAATTGACAAATTCCAACGAAATCCTAAGTATAGTCAAGTGACAAAC